>PVJX010015270.1:0-42956 GCA_004027295.1 Dolichotis patagonum
AAAAAAAAAAAAAAAAAAAAAAAAAAAAAAAAAAGAAAGAAAGAAAGAAAGAAAGAAAAGAGAGATCATCTCATCTCCACTTCTGGGTAAAAAGCAGACATTAAGGTGAACTGGGGAAACAAAGTTGCTGCTTGGGTAATTTCTGAGATTGTCCAGATGAGACGAGAAGCTTGAACCAGTGTTATAGGGGCAAGTGAAGAGAAATGGAATTTGACAGAGTGGGAATGAGGTGGGCAGGACTTGCTGATGGACAGGCCATAGGGGTACAGGACAAGGAAGAAATAGGGGTGATCGCAGGTTCTGGGAATACTAGCAGTACCCCCAGAAGGTGAACAAAGTGACATTGAGCAAGGCCAGCCCTTTGTAGGCAAACCTCAGCAGCATTAGACAGATCCTAATGCTTAGCAGCCATAAAACCACTTCTAAATGGCCAAGAAGGGTTAGGCAGAAAAGTGGGTATCACTACCAGGTCTGCACACAGTCATCACAGATGATGATCTTGCCTCAGTGGAGAAGAGCAGAAACAAAAAGGAATAGAAGAACAGGGCATGGAATTATGGAAGTGATAAGGTTCTATAGGTCCTTCCTTTCTATCACCTTGCAACTTGCCCAGGGTTCCCATGATCCCCCTGCATCACACACACACACACACACACACACAGGCACACACACACACACGCACATGCACACAGACACGAGGCCAAGGGCTCCAGCCCTAGCTTTCACTCTTTCTAGGAGTCTGAGGTCAAGAGAAGAAAATTGAGAATGTAATATCTACTACTCCATGAGGATGAGATTATTCACTTTTAAAATTGACATCTGTTTGGGCTAAACTTTCAGAATTCTATTGATTAAAGGTTAAACCACTATCAAGTGGTTCACAAAAGGGTTGGCAAGCCATACTCCAGGCCAAATCCAGCCTTCTGCCTGTCTATACAGCCTGGAGCCATAGATGATTTTTGTTGTTGTTGTTGCTATTTTACTTTTTAATTTAATTTTATTTTACTTTATTTTATTTTAATTTTTGTAGTACTAGGGATCAAACTCAGGAACTCTCCACCATTGAGCAATATTCCCCAGGCGTTTTTTAATGATTCTGAGGTAGGGGCCTTGCTAAGTTGACAAGACTGTCCTCAAACAGCCCTGTCAACCTCCTGAGTAGATGTTTCATATTGGTTTAAAAAAAAAAATCAAACGAATATGTCATGACTTGTAAATATTTTATGAAATTCACAGTCCAGTGACTACAGATCAAGTATCAATGCAACACAGTTACGCCCTAGAATGTCTGAACCAGTACTGCACAGGTGTGACAGATACACTGAGGTCCACAAACCTGTAAATACTACTTGGTCAGCTATGGAGTTTGCGGACCCTGGTCCATGCTGGTTCCCAGCTTGGGCTTCTCCCCGTTAAGTCCTGTAGGCGCCCACTGCCCACCTCACCGAGCCCTATCCCTATCCTGTGCCCATCACAGCCCCCAGGGCTCCAGCAGCCAGGGTTCAGGCCAGGCTTCTGCCTCTGGCCATGACCCACCCATCTCCACTGGACCACTTCCAGATCATTCTCAGTAAACCCTAGGAAAACCCAGCCAGAAAGAGGAAAGCTTGAGACTAGAAGACTCTTGTGGTCTGGGGGTCTCTGACCATGTGCCCAGCTTTCAGGCACCAGAACTCAGCTTCCGGGGTCTTCCTTGAATTTGGAACCCGGACATTAGGTGCTGGGCTGTGGCGAATGATCTTCGCAGAGGTCCCATCAGGATGGGGTGAAAGTAGTAATAATCTGGCGGCTGGCCCTCCTCAAAGACAACTGCCTTGCTCACCCGCGGGTCCTCCTGCCGCCCTCGAGTTCCACCTCCACCCCAGCATCAGCGGGCTGCCAGACTCTTCTGAGCTCAGCCTACACCCCAAAGCTCAGTGTTGCTCGTGGGGCAGGAGACCCTTCTGTTCCGGTACAGGAGGGATGTTTTCCTATGAGTTTCTTAGGAAGGACCGAACCCCCAAAAGGTCGGGGAGGGGAGGTGTGCCTGACCAGACTCCCTCCTGTTGACAGAGTTGGGTTTCAGACCCCTTACACTCAGGGCCCTGGTCCAGCAGGCAACTCCCCTCCTTTCGTTCCTCGCCTCCCACCCAGTTCTCAGTGGGGGAGCTTTGTTTCCTGGCAGGGTTGGGTGGCCAGTCTGACCTCCCACATGGTGCGTGGGGGTGCTGAGTTATTAGGAAGGGGGGGTCTCGCCTCTCCAAGGCTGAGGCTGCTGGGGTTCAGGTCAGTGGACAGTGAGTGTCTGCTTCCCTTGCAGTCTCCCAACCCAGCTTTGGGGAGGGGTTCAGGGCCAACTAGGGGCTCCTGGTCGAGAGGCCAGGGCTACATCGCTTTGTCTCGGACAAAGAGCTCCAGGCGCCTAAGCGGCGTCTCCAAGGGGCGGGCGGCCCCAGGGCTGCCTGCGAGGGGAAGGTAAGGCATCCGGCGCCCCGAGACTCGGCGGTCAACAAAGGCCGCGCCTGTCCGCCGCCCCGAGGCCGGGGCTCCAGGCGGGCCAGAAGAGGCACCTGAGCTCCGGGAAGGAGGCGCTCGCGGCTCCAGGCCCTCCCCGAGAGCAGCGGAGACCGACTCCGGGGCCTGCAGGCCGCTGCGCACGGGGATCCAGGGCGGCCTCACGGGCACGCTCCTCGCTGGCAGCGCGAAGGAACCGAGGGAAGGGCCAGCGCCGGGAGCCGGCTTGCGCGGGGATGCGACCCACAGGCAGGGCCGGGGTCCGCCTGGCGTGAAGGCCACTCCGGGCGGTGGGCAGGGGGCGTGAGCTCACCGTGATCCGGGGGATGCTCTTCTTGCCCTGAAAGGACATTCTGCTTAGCTGGCAGGTCCAGGGACCCGCAGGGGCGGCGCGGCAGCGGGCGAGCGGGCGGGGACACGCGTTGAGCCCGGCGTGCGTGGGGCGAGAAGCGCCAGAGTGCAAGCGAGCGGACGCAGGACTCCCGGCCCCGCCCCCGCTCGTTTGCATGCAGGCCCCGCCCCCCGCCGCGTATTTGCATTCAGGCCCCGCCTCTGCCGGCTCCTTCCAACCTACCCCGGCTGAGGCTAGACTGATTCTTGCACCCCTGCCTGCGCGTGGGGAGTGGGAGGAATGCGACCAGTCTCTGAAGACGTCTGAGGAGTTTGGATTCCGCAAAGGAGAGCGGTCAGACGAAGTCCTGCCAGGTCCCGCCCGCGCCCTCCCCCGTGATGACCCGAAGCACCCAGGGTCTGGCGCGGGAGCTACTTGCTCCCTGGTTCCGCGGTGTGGAAACCGAGTCCGTTCAGGAAGTTGTCCCTGGCCAAGCCAGGCTCCCCTGGGAACGCCGGGGCGGGAGCGCGAGCGCTGGGCAGTGTCCTGAGGGCTGCACCAGGCTGGCCACCTCCCGCGGGGCTGCTGCACAGCCCACTGCGCCAAGCCGACAGCAGGAGGGAGAGGACACGGAGGAGGGACACGGGCAAAACTAGAAGGGCGGCGAGACAGACACACAGATGAACAGACATGGGCTTAGGGACTGCCAGCCGGGTTCAGCAGTGGGGCGCAGGGCGGGGAGACATCCCGGGACGCGCTTCAGGCCGCACGGCTCCGGCCTGAGTGGACGGCGCTCTTCCAGTGGCGACCTCAGCCTCACCTGCGGAGACCCGCGGGCTGGGGCCACGCTGGGCTGCTCTGGGCGGCTGGCCGCGACCGCCGGCCGGTCTCCGCCTGGTTCTCCAAGTATCTCCGAGAGGCCGCGCGGCCCGCAGTAGGGCTCGCCCACCCTTGGGTCTCGGGGGCCGCGGCTCGGTGCGTCCAGCGGCAGTGTCTTGTTCTCGAAGGCATCGTCCACACAGTGGAAGACGCCACCGAGCTTCGGCCAGGCCAGAGGCTTCGCGGGACCGTGCGGCCGCCGTGCAGTCATGGCGGGAGTCAGCGACCCGCATCTGGGTGTTGCGAGACCCCTGCAGGTCTGCGTGAGGCGAAGACCCGGCCCTCCCTGGCCTCGCCTTCCCCTAGCCCCTCCCCCAGACCCCTTGCGTGGCCCGTGGAGCTGGCGCTGTTCGCACAGCAGGTGCTGAACGAGCTGCCTAGTCCGCCCCAGGAGCACAGCTGCTCAGTGGAGCACAGCTGCTCACCCTCGGGGCACGCGTGGGCTCCGACTCCATCCACACGCTAGAGAAGCTGCAGTCTATGGAACTCCATCAGTCTCCCGGTGTGGGAGAATCCACACCTGGCAAGGAGGCCTTCAATCATCAGTAAGAGCGGGGGGGGGGGCGGGGGGGGGCAGCAAGCGCGAGCAGTTCCTAACCCTGCTGAATGTCGAGGTGAAAGACTCGGGGTGAGACAAGACAGAGGGAGTTTCAGTTGTCCAGAGATCACAGGGCTGTACTGTCATACTGTAGACAAACGCAGCGACTGATTTTGAAAGAAAATTTTTTTCTTTGTGTTGTCAATGCAGTCGGGCATTTCAGAGCCCGAGTTCAGAAAAATGAGTCACTGGGACACTCACCAATGGTCTACAGTGGACTCTGACAACTCTTCTTACTCATGTGTAAAAATCATCCTTTGCGAAGTTATTCACATTCTTTCTCTGTCGGTTCACATTTGGCAGACAGGAGAAAGCTTTCCAGTTGGCCAGCCTCAACCAGGTGCTGTCGAGGCCCTGATGCAGAGGTCTCCTCCAGGTGATTTTAGACGATCTGGGAGGGGGCTGCAGGCGTGCCCCCCTCCCCTACCCCAGGGGGCAGCAGGTCCAGATTCCACTTCTGTCAGAAAGAGGCATTGTTGTTCATAGAATGAATGCAAAAATGCAGAAATGGCTACTATAGCCCCTAAGGTCTAATCTTAATAATATCCATGGGGGTGCTTTGATCTAAGATTTTAAAACAATTTTTATTAAAACTGTACAATAATTTACAAATAAGTAAAAATTCTCTGGTATATCGTAGGAATCACAATACAAAAATATGTGTAAAATTTTGTAGTGAGTCACTATACAAGCCTAGTTTAGGCCTGTGAATACTGTTTAGCAGTGAACAGAATGTCATGTGTTTACAACGTGGTAATTAAGGAATTGCCTCAGAGAACACAAATACTGCCTGGCATGTTGCCATAAGAAAACAAATCCTGTTAATTTTTGCATAAATTGACAATAAAGCTTTTAAAAATATACAGTAAACAAATATATGCTTAGATACATATATTCACAATATGATTTTCCTGAGCCTCAACTTAAATCCATTACTTCGTAAAAACACACAACCCCACTTAAGTAATGATGGAGTGATGGCAAGGGCTGATGAGCTATCAATGCCTTAAAGCCACTGTTGCACCACCCCCTCCTGACTCCCAGTTAGTGTTCACAAGCCACATAAGGCACTCAGGTTTCCTGAAGGCGACAGATTCTGCGAGGGCAGAGACCTTAAGTCACAGCCATAGGCCTTCAATAAATGGAACTCAACCATGGAGACAAGGTAAACACCACATAGGTGTCCACAAATGAATCTGCATTTTACATGGATTTCTAGTTTAGACAAACTAAAACATTTGCTATGTGCATTGTGCACACAGTGAGACCATGCCATGTGATGTGATATTGATGTTTATGTCTCGGTTGCACAGTAAGTGTCCTTGGCCGCATTTCAGCATCCCTCCTTTTGCTTCCTCTGGGCGGTGCCTTTAAACCAGTTTTTCCCGGTTTGAAGAGCTAGCAGTGAGAGCCAAATGCTCGAGGAAATTTAGCCAGCCCACTGTTTGAATGAAAAGGAAGGTACAGTCTGTGGTTTAGAAAATGCGCCTTATTTTCAAAACACTTGAACTCTTCAGATGCTCACTGGTCAGCAAGAATGAGTGATAAGTGCTAATATTTGCTTTTTTGGGGGTCAAAACCCAGTTCTGATTTTGCAATCAGAAGAAAAGGTGCTATGACATATGACTGAAAACAATGATACCTAAGGCGAGGAATGGCATTCCAACTCAATGTGTGCTTTCAGGAATGTGGCAGGGGTACAAATGCAGTTTGGTTCATAGGATATTATTTAAAACATTCATAGAGCCATTTTCCTTCCCTATGTACAGACTTTTTACATATGAACAATAACTTCATAAGCATTGGCACATATTTACATGCTTTTCTCTCCTGTACAGTTTGTGTTCTTTTTAAACTATGGAACTGTGACTCCGAGTGCCTGGAGTGGATGGGAGGATATATGAAGTACTCCAGACACACAACATGCACAATCATGATAATCCAACTAAACCAGAAGAATGTGGATTTGGGTGAGTCTCAACACACATCTTTAGATCTGAATTGGTGACTTTTCTCTTGCAGGTTCTCTTGCAGGAGCCCAGCCAGGAGCTTTCCCCAGGGGATGCAGGCTGGCAGGGGACCACTTGCAGTTTCACCATGTTTCTTGGATGTCTGCATTGCAGAGTCCATCAGACTTTAACCCTATTGTTCATCCATAGCTCTGTGGCAGCACTTTAATGCAGGTTACCGTTTACCATTTAGTTCTGCGTATGTTCCAAGAGGATGCAGCCATTAAAACCAGACAAAACTATGCACGGAGGAATACACAAGATTTCAGACTTGAGACAAACCTCAACATCGGGCTCAACTAGAGAAGCAGTAAACTGGGCCAGTGCCTTGTCCAAATGAATCATGACTGTAGTTTAAATGACAGCAGAAAGGATAGATCCTTCTTGGACAAGTGCAATTAATAGTACATTTCCCAGCAGAAATTCTGCACCCATTAAAGAAAAAGCATAGCTGTCTGATCCTATAAAGCATTCCCCAGATTTCGACCTAGGGAACCATGCCTGGTCCACTACATCTGCACCAGAGTGGAACATTTCTTCTGACACAAATATGAAATGAACTTAATACTTCCAGACAATACTATCATTCCTCCCTCCTGCTACTGGTTTTGTTTTTTAAATGCAGTGCTGTAGGTTACACTCATACTTGGATGCATATGGCACACCTAGTACATAAACTTCTAGGTGCCTCAAAAGGACTCTTTTTTTGGGGCTGTTCTCTGGTTGAGTGAGGACATGCATGAACACATGTGCAGATGGACATGCCTCCTCTAACTGCAGCACCGCGAGAACAGCCTTAGGCCACCAAAGATGTGATGAAGACAGAAGAACCTTTCAGCTATGGAGTCAGGTTTATCCAAGTGCAGGAAGACCTTCCTGGGTGTGAACTGGATCATCCAGCAGGAATGGAAATCACACTTAAAATCGCCTTCATTGATGCTCTGCTTTCTCTCTGAAAAAAAAAAAAAAAACCCAACAGTAGAAACAAATATTTCTTTAGAGTGACATCTGAGTCTTTCCTGGGGAATGTGTAAATCATAGGCTGAAACTCAAAGGGGAGGGGGAACAAGAGAAATGCTTGGGTGAGGGGAAGACTCTACTATACACAAAGGTGTGCCCATCCCAAGGGCACTGGCTTTGTGGACCCAGCACCAGCCAGGATGTTACATCTTGAGCCTCCAGTCAGGAAAAACGAATGACCCTCCAGGAGCACATGTGCTTACAAAGGTGAGTCTGTGTTCCTCATAAGGTCATCTGCAGAAGTGGCCTTGAATCTTGCTCTGTGTCCACGGCAGCTGTCCACATTCTGGCCTGATTTTCATTTCTTCTCTTTATTAAAAAGTGGGCCTCTGCTAGGTTATTTTTTCTTTTTACTTTTACATTTTAAGAAGTTTTTGGCAATTATTAAGGAGCTGCTATGATTCCTTGTAAAAGGGGAGTTGGCCCTGACTAGACACAGAAGCGGGGCAGAGGGAGGACAGGCCAGAGCCCTGGACAGTAGGAACTCCACAGTTCTTAAGCTAGGAGGGGTTGAGGAGGTTGTTTTTGTTTTTGTTTTTGTTTTCTTTTGTTCTCTGTTTTCTAACATAACTTCAAAATAGATGGTTTCATATAGAAAGATAAAGAAACACGTAGGTTCCCTTCTGCACATGTTGTGCATTACAATTGAAATGGTGTTGCAATTAAAATCACACATTGTTCTCAGTGCCTTTAGTTCACTTCTAAATAACTTGTCATCAGATTGTTTATTTCTAGAATATTGAAGAAGTGACCCTCCAATTCAGCCCTCTCATTTTGCAGATAGAAAAGCTGAAACCCCAAGAATAAAAATTATTTACCAAAGTGACATGTCCAAGCTGACCAGAGCCAAACATCCTGATATCCCTTATCCTCCAACCAAACATCATTTTCCCTCTGAATTATGTTAACAACTGTCCAGAATGTGAACTACGCACAATAAATATGGAACAGAAATTTTATCAAAAATAATATTCAGTCCAGAGAAACACAGGCTGTGATGATAGCTATGGAGTTGAAATGCAATTGGGTGCCTGTGGTGCTTTGGTGTTTCTCTAACACTGCAGGTCTAGGGCCAGTGATCTGATCATAGGTTCAGAGGATAGCGGTACACAGTGTGACATCTAGGTGGGATCTTCTGAGGACTGCAGCCATTGCTGATTCCCTATGGACTTGTTTTAGAAGTTGTTTCCCATTGTTTTGTTGGGCTGGGTTTTATTCTCTTTTGTTTTGTTTAATTATGTCAAATCCGATGGCAAGAGAAGCTATTTCAAAGATAGCAAGATATATTATGGTAGCAACTTTGGATTTATTATTAGCTTGTTTTGAAGCCCTTTATTGCATTCATTATCTTGTTGTTATTGTTTCCATTCTATTCTGTTCTGTTTGATTTTTACTGTGTCTGAAGTTATCTGCAGCTATTTTGAAGACATCAAATAGCATTATGGTAACTATTGTTGATTTCATAACGCTTTGGTGCCTATACCTCTTACACTGGCTTGTTTTGATTGGTTTTATTCTGTTTTATGCTCCTTAAAATTACATTTAAAAAAAATAATATTCAGAACTCTAAAAATCACTACCTAAACTGAAAGGATGAGATAAGGGCAGTTAGTGACCTGTGATCACTTGATTGCTCTGAGTCAGCTGCTGCACTACTTTGGTAACATATTCAACTCACTGTTTCCTGGACCCACTGCCTGGTGTGGCAGAGGCTGAGAGGCCAACAATTATCCTGTGGCCGTGTGAAATGCTGTGACAAGTGTAAGCACCTGAGAGCTACAGCTCCACCTCTCTGGAAGTTAGAGTCTGATGTAGTTTTAATATTGGTCTGTAGCATGAGTGGATCATAAAGTACAGGAATAAACTGATAACCAAAGTCACAAATTTAAGTCATTTTATGGTACTAAAATGAGTAGAGTAGATACAAGAGGACCACAGGGTGTTCAGTTGTACCGTGACATTGCTGGCAATGGGGGTGCCCTACCAACAGGCACTAGGACACTGGGATTTCTCCCAAAGTTGTAGAAGCTGCACTCGTTGGTAATGCATGAAGTGGAACTGTGCATATGGATTACAAAACAGTATTCTGATTTATGTCAAAACAGAGCTGGAGGATCAGGGCCCTGCCGTCTGTGTTTGTGTTGGGAATTTCCATTGGATCTCAGCTGTTGGGAAACACCAAGCTGTTGGCAGAGAAGACAAGCACCTTCTTGGGGCCCAAAGAGCCCAACTTGGATCAGAATTAACTACAGATGGTAATACCTCCAAAGGCCTAGGCCCCACAGCCTTATTTGAGGCTTCCAGACATATGCACAAGATATCCAGAGATACAGTTCCCATTTGGGATGAGACCCTATATCCTGGAGCTTCGCTATCTTTCCCCAAACACTGTGTCCCAGAACTCACCCCCAAATAACCCATGTATCTGCACTACCAGTTACAGGATGCTGGAGTATGGGCTAAAAACAGCACCTATCTTATAAGCCCGACATTTTCAAACTACACAGAAACAAATGACAGTGACAAACCTGTTTGGAGCTAAGGTCTTTTCATCCCAAGCTCTGATTTTTGGGGAAATCTTAAGTAGATGACCTTTCCAGACAGACCATCCTCCTCATGGTTCTTTATGGAGTCTTTCCATCACCCCTACAGTGCTTTCCTCTACTGCCTGCCTGCCGTGGTCACTTTTGAGGTCATTCTCTCCACGTTCCCATGGAGGGGGGCCCCATATGACCACTTCAGATGCTAGCAGGCCCTTCCATCCCAGGATGGAAACAATCCCACTGCATTTGGATCCTGCAGCTGCCTAGTAAGTAAATAATAATGTGGTGGCCATTTTTATGGAGCAGGTGGCAGGTATGGGTGAGGGTCTGGGACCCCTGAGTGCTGTGATGGTAAATTTTAGTTATCAAGTTAACTGGACCATGGGGTGCCCAGGCATTTGGCCAGACATTCTGTGTGCTTGTGAAGATGTTCCTGAGTGAGAATCACATCAGAATCAGTCAACTGACTCAAGCAGATGGCCCTCCCCAGTGAGGGTGGTCTTCTCCCTGTCCACTGAGAACCCAAAGAGCACAGAGGCTGAGCAAGTGTGATCCCCTCCTATCTGCTATGAATTGAGACATAGATCTTTCCTGAAATTTGGGATCAGACTGAAATGTTGGCTCTCCTAGGTCTCCAGTGCATTGACTACAGGTCTTGGGCTTTGTGAGCCTCCATAATTGCATGAGCCAGTTCTTCATAAACAATCTCTCTCTCCCTCCCATATACACATGTGTGAATGCACACACACACACACACACACACACACACACACACACATCTTCTTGGTACAGTTTCTCTAGAGAGCCCTCACGAATACAAATGTACTTCACTGACCACCACATGTCAAGGAGGTGGCCCCTTTTTAGAGCAGGAGGCCAGGCAGCGTCATGTCATACCCCTTGGAGTCACATGGCTAAGACAGGGCAGAGGCAGGACCTGAGCACAGACCTATATGATTCCAACACTGCCATATTTAAACCCTACTGCTAAATTTTTCCAGTGTCTAACGACTGACAAAAGTCATAAGTCAATCAGTTCCATGGACACTGTTGGAAGGGGCCTGAGGGTTTAAAATTCAAAACTGCATCAGAATATAATGTCAAGCAAACTTGAGCAGGAAAGAAAGAGACATGTTAAGCCAAGAGCAAAGTAGTCTGCTCACAAACCCAAAACCCAGGAAAGAGGCTCCCCCATTAGAAAGCCCACAGTTCTCTGGGTAGGGTCCTAGGAACCCCGGGAACTGGAGGAAAGACATCTTTCTGGGAGCCAGGCAGGCAGCCTGCAGGGGCAGAGTGAAGAGATGGATCAGGGTCCATCACCCAGACTCAGGAGATGTTACCCAGATCCAAGCTAGGATCAGGGAGAGATGGGGTGGCAGTGAGAATACAAAGAGATAGGACAAGAGTACCAGGTCATAGAGTATGGGCATAAGTTGATAATCAAGGTCATCCATTTAACTCATTTTATATACTAAAATGAGTAGAATAGGAACAAGAGGACAAGAGGGTGTCCTGCTGTGCCATGACCCAGACATCTTAGATTCCTACTGAGTGCCCTGGACTGTACCTGGGAGTCCAGAGACAGGGAGAAAGGTCAAGGTGAGGTTTGTGACCAGATATGGTAGGACTCTGTGACTCTGTGATTCCACCCAAAGCTCTGCCCGAAGGGGTCTGGTCCCGCTCCAGGGCTTCCAGCAACTCCAGCAGCAGCCGGGTATCCCAGCCCCCTAACCTGCCTGCCTGGGATGACAGCTTGTTGCCTGTTCAGTGCCCTCTGACCTTCCCGTGGTGCTTCCTAAAAGGGCTGACACTTGTAACAGTGGATCCCTCCAGCTCAGAAGTGTCTCTAAAGCATCTGAGAGCCTCTCCTCTGAAATGGAATCCTTGGTGGGGAAGGCCTTCTGTCTCCATTAGCCTCCATCTCAACTTTGATGCCTGCCAGCTGGCAGATACAGCTGCCTGATCCTTCTGTCTTGACCAGCCTTTTGGAACTTTTCACTTCTCTGGCTCTTCTGAGTTCCACCCCCTACTACCTCATCCTCTCTTTGAAATGCCCAAATTGCCCCGGCGGGACTCAGAAAAGACCTCAGACCTTTTCCTACAGTCAGTACTGAGAATAAAACTCATTTTCCATGTCCAGCTGTGTTATCTTTGACAAACTCTGCTAAGAGGGCAGATTAGCTGGAGGCAGGGTTGGACCTGACTGGAATGCGGGTAGGCTGGGGAGGGTGAGGGCAGCTTTGCTGGAATGTGGAGGTAATTATTGAGGAAAAGCTTCCCAAACCCCTTGAGAGCTTAAAACTCTAAACTACATCAAATATAGCATCAATAAAATTTAAACAGAAAACATGGGCCATTTTAGCCAAGAAGAAAATGATCTTTTCACAAATTCCAAGCGCAGGAAAGAGGCTCCCCCTTAAGAAAGTCCACAGGAGCCCTGGGAGCTGGAGGATTTGTCCTTGATTTGTGCTTATGTCCCCCTGCTCAGGCCCCTTGGGTGGGGGCCACAGTCCCACTCTTGCCACCTCCCCTACTGGTTAAGAAAGCAGCAACCATGTTACCCTACCACAGACAGTGCGGACCCCTAAGGCAGACCCGGGAGACAGCCCACCCAATCCACTGAGGGCCGATACACTGTAGTGTTCCACATCAAATTGGGCCCAGAGAACAAACACCCTGCTGATGTGAGAACAAAGAGGAAGCAAAATGCAGAAGCCATTTGATTCATTTAGGAACAAAGGCTGGGGTCTAACATCCTTCCTGCAGATGTACTGAACCACAGGCAGACATCCCTGTGATAAAGTGCTCCACGCCGAGTCTCGGGACTCAGCATTTCCAATCATATCCCTCCCCTTGGGCATGGAGCGCCAGCCTTCCTGGTCTCCTCAGCGGTCTGAGACCTTGAAGCCATGTCCTGCTGGGCTGACTACAGACTGCAGAGCAGGTCGTAGGCCCTGATCTCAGCCTGTTGATGTCCCCTGCCTCCCAAAAGCACAGTTACTATGCCTTTTATCCATCCTTTGATGGCATCTGACACCACAGTCTCAGCTTGGTGCTGCACGTGTGATGTGGGCTGGGAGAGGGTGCCAAGGAGAGAGCTCTCTGCCTCAAGATTTGCCACCGAAAGTCCACTGAGGGGGCCTGGTCTTCCTCAGGTTCACTGTTCTGGGAAGAAGAGAGGTTTTTGTGTGACAAGAGGTTCTTGATGCTCGGGACTCCCCAGATCAGCAGCAGAGGCGGGTTTGGGAGGGACTCAGGGTGCCTAGGATAGGAAGTAAGGGAAGGGCAAGGGGCCAATGTGGGGGCTCTGTGGATGCAGGGGGTCCATCACCTTCCTCTAATTCCCAGGGCAGTGAGGCACCACCCCTCCAGGGTGCTGGTCCACAGCCTGGGGTGAGCAGAGACTGTGACCTGAGTCAGGCTGTGGGATCCTTGGGTGTCCCCTGGACAGGCCTGCCGGCAGCCTAACATCAGAGGTGGGGGTCTCAGCCTAAAGAGATGGCATCTGTGATGCTAGCATTCTGTGCAGTGTGGCGCAGGGGGTACCCGGCTGTCTGGCTGCACATTCTTCCGCTGTGTCTGCGAGGCACAAAGCTTTGAAGCAGTGGACTTAGTACGGCAGAGGACCCTCCCAGTGTGGGTGACCTCATCTAGTCCACTGAAGGCCCGACAGAAAAAAAGGGCATCAAATGAATTTCCTCTGACTGCTGACTGCTGGATCTGAGACCTCGGCCCTCTCCACTGCTGCAGTGGTGTTTATACTCTCCGC
Organism: Dolichotis patagonum; assembly: GCA_004027295.1. Lineage (NCBI taxonomy): Eukaryota > Metazoa > Chordata > Mammalia > Rodentia > Caviidae > Dolichotis > Dolichotis patagonum. The sequence goes on from PVJX010015270.1 coordinate 13,643, forward strand.
TCCATGAGTGTCCAGCTTGGAGACAGAGAACAGATCATGGGGCTTCTCAGCCTCGGTACGCATGTGAGCCAAGTCCTCCTAATAAATATTGTTCTGGACATACAGCTGCATGCTCTCCCAGGAAGTCTGTCTCTCCGACTGGCCTGGCTGTTCCAGGACATTCCTGTTTCTCCCTCAGACAGCCAAGGGTACAAGTTCCAGGAAACCCACCTGGATACCCCTCTCCACATTGGCTACTGCCACAGACGGACCCTGAAACTTTAGAAACTCACTTCGTATTCCAAGGGACAATCTTGAGCGAGATGTGTGACAGCCCAGCTTCAAGGCCCACCTCCTCTCAGGGAGCTGGGCAGGTAAGCTGTGGGCATGTGATGAAGCCAGGTGGCAGCCCAAGGGGGCTGTGTCTGCAAATCCAGGGACAAAAGTGGCAAAAGTAGAGGCTTCTAGGGCCTTGGACCACAGCCATGGACCAAGGCTGGTTCTACTCACTGGTTTTAACCACACGCTCACCTGGCAACCATCTGAGCACCCAGGATACCATGAAGTCCACAGCAGCCCAGAGAAACCAGTGCCAGGGCCCAGCAGGATGTCTGAGAGACATCCCATCCAAGCCTGAAGGCATGAGGTCCCAGCTCAGCCCCATTCCTCATGGAGAGATGAACCAGCTTGCTCTGATGGAGGACCATCCCTGCTAGCTGGTACACACTGTGTGGAGCAGAATTCACCATCCACCCTCCCAGCTTCTTCCTGACCACACATGACCAACCATGTGCACAGGAGAGCACACACTCAGCCAAGCGCATGGGTACACACACGTACCGACGCACAAGAGCAGAGGCACACACAGGCACATCAAGGTAGAGACACAGTGTGCACATGTTTTCTGCCTGTTCACCATTGGCCCTTGGTTCGTTTCCTTTCTGGGTTACAACCAGCTGCTTGTAGTCCTGCTTGAGGGTGTCTAACTCTCTTCCTTTCCTTTTCTTTTTTTCTAGCTATCTTTTCTGATGCTGACCTCTCTAGTAATGACATCTTTTATTAATGGCCTCATGGTCATGCCTGTGAAAGGATCCATTATTGCTCTGACCAAGATGGCTACGTTATAGATGGCCAGACAGCTGGCCCGCAGGCCATGAGCTCCTGGTTGAAAAGAATGAATCAGACAATACAGCAATGAATGGGGGAGGGGATACCCTCTGTTTCCAGCCAGTCACTCAATTTCCGTCTGAGATTTTATGCAAATCACCCAGTAACATTTAAGAAACATCACTGTCATGTAGTAAAAACAGAGAGATTCTAACAAAGAGCAAAAATAAAAGCCCTAAAGCTGAGAGGAGTAGGAAAAGGGGCTGCAGGGTTTCCTGAAGTTGGATGTTGGCATCCATGCGAACCGGAGTTTTGGCTCCTGAGTGTACGCCCAGGAGAAATACCCATGAGAGCGTGCAGCAGCTTTCACAGGATGGTACAGAACTACCCGCAAAGCCAAAGCATAGTCAGAATATCCGGCAGGAATGTGATGTCTTACAGTGCAGTCACATGTTCTAATAGTATCACTGGGTGAACCTCAGCACAGTAATATTAAGTACCAAAAGAATACAGTCAAAAGGCACCTTTATAATGAAGAAACAAAATCCAGAAAAACCACACTGTTCAGAGACACAAAGCAGATGGGGTGTGGCCAGGTCGGTCCACATGGTGAGAGGTGGATGCTGGCTACAGATGGCAGACACATGGAAGTCACGAATGTGAGAGACCCATCACCAAGTGGGCTGTTTGCAGACCAGTGGCAAGACTGTGGCAAATGCCAGCCTCAGAACAGGCCAACTTTATGGCAGGAATTCACAGAAGGAAAGCTCCTGGGGGGCTGGGGATGCGGCTCAGTGGTAGGGTACTTACCGAGCATGTGTGAGGCCCTGGGTTTGGTTCCCAGCCTGAAGAGAAAGCGTGGTGGAGAGGGAGAAAGAAAGAGAAAAGGAGGGAGGGCAGGAAAGAGACAGAGAGACAGATAGCACAAAAACTCACCAGCTCCTGTGATACACAAGGGAGAGGGCTGGAGCTAGCTGTGTCCACTGACTGAAATGCAAATGCCGCGTGCCCACATCCTGCCTGGCTGCCCGGAAGTGGGTGCTGCAGGTAGCTCACCCACCATCAGAAGCACTTCCTCACACCCCACTGCTGGCTAGAGCCAAGGCTGGCAAAGTTGCCTGTCTAGGAGGGCAGGCCCTGGGGGTGGACCCTGTGGGGCACTCAGGGCCTCTGAATGGGGCCTGAGTTGGTTGGTACCTGGTGTCTGAGAGACATCCCACCTCAAAAGAGGCCCCTGTCCCTACTGCCAAGAAAGCCAGGCAGCACCTGGGCATTCCCCCAAAAGAATCCAAGCAAAGCATCTGCCTCAACAGCCTCAAAGACTAACTGCGTATGTGGATGAAACTTTCCAAACAGCTCGCTTTCTCTTCTTTAAACAATGCATACAATATTGCATAAGAAGAAATTTCTGTGGGCTATGATGAAGAATATAATAGCTATTTTTAGAAACCGAGGCGCCTATTCTGTACATGCACAATGCACATTAACTGTGGCTGTATTCTGAACAAGAGCAGCTTATCCCTGGATTTCAAATATGACAATGCAGCCATCATTTTGGGCCTGTCTGTGCCACGGCGCAGTGTAAGCTGCCTGTGACCGCGCTTAGGAGGCGCAGGCTGCTCATTGGCATTCAGGCACTGGCTCTGTCAGGAGCTGTAAATCTGAGTTTGCTGACAGTTAATGTAATGCACTTGCAGCTCCCAGATCCTGAGCTGGAACAAGCGCTGTCCCTGGAGACCCAGCCCCACCCCCCAGAATCAAATGGGGACCAGATAGTCTGGCTCCCTCAGTAGGACGACACCACGGGCAGCAGCTCTCTTACCCCTCTGCTTCCCAGGGGGCGGCAGTGCAGGGGGCGCATTCCAGCCAGGATGTGTCCACCCCGAGGACAGGGCTCGGTGCAGCCAAGCAGAAGGGCTTAATCAGGGGAGGAAGAGTTTTATACAATGGCGATGGGGGACAAGGACACAGAAGAACAGACATCCATATTGTTCCTATAAGCAAAAATTAGCTCAGAATTAATCAGAGCTATTTTAAATGTAAGATATAAAATCGTAACATTCTAGAAGAAGACATTTTTAACTTGCAGTAAGGCAATGTTTTTGTTTGCTTTCTTTGACACCAAAAAACACAAGCTATTATAGAAGTTAATAAATTAGGCTCCATCAAAATTAAGAACTCCTCTTTACAAGATACTCTTAACAAAAAGACAGAAGAGGGACTTGGAAAAAGTCTTTGAATAGATACCTCACAAAGAAAACAGACTGTTGGAAAATCAGCACCAAAAAAGGGCTCAGCATAATTGGTAAATCTGACAGTTAATGTGTTAACATACTTCAAGCTTCAAGACCAATTAAAAATACCAATTAAAATACCAATTAAAAACCAAACAAGATACCACTACACTCCTATTAGAATGGACAAAAAAAAAAAAACAACTAAAAGCAACTCAAAATTCATGTTGAGTATCATTGAGGATGTGGAACAACAGGAAAATTTGTACTCTGGTAGGAATGGAAAATACTTTGAAAAGGTTTCTTATAAAATTAAATACACACTTACCATATGAGCCAAAAATCTCAATTTTACATCTTTACCCAAGAGAAATGAAAGCTGACATTGTGAAAACTGACACACAAATGTTTGTAGCAGTTCTGCTTGTAATAACCTCAAACTGGAAACAATTAAATGCCCTTCGGTTAGAGAGTAGCTACATGGCAACACCGCATGTACTGGGAGTGCTACTCAGAACAAAAAGGACCACGCTACCAGCTCACACAGCAGCGCGAAGCAGTCTGAAGTGAACTCCGCTAAATGAACAAACTCAGATCCCGAAGTTACCTCGTGTATGATTTCATTTGCAAGACTTGGAAACGGGAACCCTGAAAGGCTGGAAAACAGATGAAGGCTGCCAGAGGAGGGCTGGCAGGTAGGTGTGACTGCAGAGGAGGGCAAGAGAGAGGCAGGGGGACTGGTTTGTGTGTCAGGACCTTAGGGGAGGATTCCTGCATGTATCAAAACCCTTAGAACCACAACTGACACAGCACAAACAGGAAACTTTACCATGCCCAAGTTTAATTTAAAAATCGATATGGGGTGTAAATAGAATAAGAGCCATAACAAAGGAACCTGTTTTATGAGCAAGTAGCATACGTATCTTTCAGAAAGTAGGAAAGAAAAGGACTGAACTAAGTTATCTTGGAGAACAATATTTTATCTGGACACTGTAAGACTAGGGACAAACAGAAGTGTACACAAATACTCTAGTTAGAGAATTTGTCTCTCACAGGAAATGGGTTAGCAATTCTGAAGTGACTGCATACACTAGGAACAGATCGGCAAATATATTGCAGACAGTGAGAGCCACCACCACCAAAGGAAGAAGCTGTAGGAAAGGCAGGAAAAGAGGAGGACAGTTGTATTATTGGTCTGCAACTAGACACATCATTATGAACTCATGGGCTTATAGGAGATGACACAGTAGGTGACAGATAGATAGATAGATAGATAGATTTAATGGATAGAGAGAGACAGTGGATGGATCACAGGTAGATAATGTGTGAATAAATGATGGGTAAATAGCTAGACAAACAGATGAGTGGGTGCCCGTAAGTTAGAACATGTACCTTATCTCCAACCTCTGTCCCTGAGAGGACCTGGAGATGAGGTCACCACTGAGCATGCCCAGGTCTAGAGATCTTGGTTTCTAAACACTATTCTCCAACAAACGGAACCAGCAACTGTTGGCAAAAGGGTAAATTCTAAGCCTGGTGCAGGGATGATACAAGACATAAGAGCCTGTAGCCCTTTGTGGTGACAAAATGTAAGGAAAGAGCAAATCAGAGGGACACAGGCACCAGCCTGAAAAATATACTCCAAAGCTCCAGTTGCAGCCTTTAAGCAATAAGATAATTAGTGACTGTATTGGATTATAGCCCATGGAATAAATTATATAAATTATATAGCTATGAGAACATGCAGATAGCAATAACTGGATACATACAGAAATGAGAAAGAAGGGACTGGCCTTCTGCACAGAAAGATTCTTTTTACTAAAATGGAAAGAACAGAGGTAGAATGTCCCATGAGAACTGCCCAGTCATCCTTGTTTCTGGAAAGATCTACTAGTGGGTGCTAAAAGTAGTGGGCAAAATTTTAAGAAGAAAGAATATTTGCATGGTTTGGATGTATCTCTCCTTTTTAATATGTTCATTACCAAGCGTACCTTTGAGGTGGAGAAGTAGGCAGGTTTCCTTTTAACAAAGCCATCAAAGATAAAATGTAATGAACTCAAGAGCCCCCTCAAGTGGTACGTGAAAGTCATAGCCCCGAAGTATTCTTGCCAAAAATGCCTAGCTTGAAGCTAATCACGGGGAAGCCTGAGACAAATCAAATTAAGGGACATTCTGGCTCATTCAGATCAAAGTGTCAAGGTCAGGAACAATGGAGGGAAAACTATAGGGTTGAAGAGATGGAGATGTCCTTCCAACTCAGGCCGGAGACTGATGACCTGACCATCATAGAAGAAAACCCCAGACAGACAGACGGCAGCCTCAGCTCCGTACCTGCCAAGCAGGAGCCTCGGGAGATGGCCCTGCTCCCCTCACCTGACTGGACACACGGTATGGCCTCTCCACCTTGACCACCACAAGGTGAGCGTCCCAAGGGTAGGAGATGGTCTGAGTCACCCCTGGGTCCAGGACCCACAAAATGATTCTGAACAGGGAAGCTCTCGCCAATGTCCAGGTCCTAGAGATAGGGGAGGGGCATCTGTGAGTGGGGTTTAGCCTGTCCCACCTCCAGCCCTTTTCCCCTGGGCCTGGATCCCTCCACTTGGAACCTGCTCAGGCTTTGGGAACAGAGTGGCTTTCCAAGTCCTTGTGCTCCACCTGCCCCACACCCTGTGGGTGAAAGCCAAAGCCTGGCTTGCAGGAGATGAACGAGCTACAATGGGACAGGTGTGCCTGGCTTTGGGGGCCTCCCTAGTTGGTCAGAGGGCATGTGTGTGGCACAGCACTGATCTGTGTTTAATGTCCTTTGCCTGACTACAGGTGACCTTTGAAGCCTGAAGCACGATAATTTGAGAGTGAGATGCCTTGCTGAGCAATTAGAAGCACACAGGCTTTTTGCAGAAGTTCTAAAAGGCAAGAGCTGAGTGACTGGCAATCACTGGGAGGCAAAGTAGGTCAGCGCTTGTTAAGCTAGAGCGCCCTCGTGTGGCTTATAGTGAACCCTAACCCTTCTAGAGCAAATCTCTCCATGAGCTTCCTGGCTGAGGTTGTGCCCATGCACTGAGGGACACCGGGCCACATACTGCCCTGTACCCAGGGTCTGGTTCAAACTCATGACTACGCCTTTAGGCAAGATGTACCTCTACAAACACGTGCCAGAACACAGGTGAAACATGAGGAAACGTGACCCGCCCCCTCTGAATAGACAGGTTTTAAATCCTCCTGCTGTTTTTACACCAAAGTGCCTCTGAGGGAACAGCAGCACAGGCCATCCTGGAATCCCCAGCAGCCTTTTCCAGTCACCCTTCAATGGGGTGTGAGTGGGGAGATGCAGCATTTGCCACACAACCCTGGGGAACGTATGAATCCCGCACAAACAACGGGTCTTCTGATAACATTCTCATGTAGGAAGAAATCCACTTATAAAGAAAAGCTCAGTGACGAGGGTGTCCCGCCCAGTCCTGAGTCTCAGTTCCTGCAGGGGGGATTACCAGAGTGGACAGACAGACAGAGTGGGTGACACAGAGCCCTGCAAGCGGGTGAACAGCCACACTCACGTCCAAGAGAACCGAGAAGTCGTACACACAGGAGAAAGTACTTCGACGGGCCAGACGGGATTTCTCTCTTTTCATGTTTTTCTACAGCTTGGGGGGATCAGCTGGGCTTGCAGTGTGTAGTATCCAGAGCTCCTGCCCCATCACTGCGATTCCCACAGTCCACACTCCCGCCTCCAGCTCTCACCACGTTCCACTCCAGGCTCTGCTGGGATGCTCACCACTCTGCTGGGGAGGCCAGCATACCTCTCAGGGGCTAAGGAAGCCATGCTGAGCTGCAAGCGTCCCTCGCAAACTCTTTTCCAAGGCTTGGAGGTACAGTTCTCAGCTTCCCTGCACGAAGAACCTGAAGAGGTCTGTGGGGAGGACTCTGAGGGAACCCCCCCCCCCATTTCATATCAGGGCCCAGTCCAGAAGAACTATGCAACCATGAGACTCTGCATTTAGAACACATGTTAGTGCGCAATGGAGGGAAAGCATTGTTTTTTGTCAGAAAGTAGCTGCTTTTGCAACCCACAGAGCAGGGTAGGAGCGGGCAGATCGCTGGGGAAATGCCTTCTGCTTGGGGGAAGGGGGGAGGAAAGTGTCTTGCTGTTCAGCTCAGCACATCACTGCCTGCAGAGCACAGCAAAGGCCCTGTTTAGGGGTTCAGGGCCACAGGGAGAATATTCCATGAGATAAAGGAGGACTTTTCCTTTGTTGGGGATGGATGGGGCTGGAGCCCATCCTGGCAGAAACAGCCAGGCGCAGTGGGGGCCAGATGTGTGCAGACTATGGCCCAAAGGTGAAAATGGCAAAACTCTGTACCCCATCATCTAGGCAGACCCTTCAGAACCCCACCACTCTCCCAGTCTAAACCATTGTCCTGGGCTTCCCCGTCAGAGTTTGAAAGGACATGTTCAATCAGGCAGAAGAAGCAGGCATATTTCCCTGCACAGGGTCACCAATCAGAGCAGGAAGGAAAGCTGTCCCCAGTAGACGATGTCACTGCCTCACCTGCAGGCCACTGGACTCCAGGCTCCCTTCTTGCATCCGCAGAACCACAGCCACACTGTGTATCCTCACCGGGCCCTGGTCCTCCTGTGCGAAGGTTCTGCACGGGGCCATCTCTGGCCATCTGCCACCCTCAGGCCCAGCTGGCCTGCTGAAGGCCTCCAGGATGGGTACACTGGGTGCCTCAGGCACCTGTGACTTCTGGGGCTGCGTGGTCACATCCACGTTCCCTGGCATCAGGCTTCTTTCCGGTTGCTCTGCAGCCTCATCGCATGTCACCTTACTGAACTCCCCACCCCTCCTCTGGTCTCGCTGTGCTCCTGGCCCATGGTTTGGGGGTGAGATTTTAGCCTTTAAGTCTTGAGGTGAGGTGAGGAGGCCAGAAGTAGCCAAAGCTCGCATCTGTCCCCAGAACAAGGGTGGGTGTGAGATTTGCCCATCAGTGAGTGCTCGGGAGTGAGTCACGGCATCACTGTGCACTCAGGGTGTCACAGAGGACCTTCTTGGGGCTGTCCCCAGTGAACCCTGCCAGTTCCCCTGGACGGAGGTTGCCACTGAAGTCAGTCTTCATTTTGTCACGGGGGATGAGCTCGTGCTGTTTCTGAAGCTTTTCCTCAGAGGACATCGACAGTTACTATGGTAACCAGGAGGAAAGCTTGCTCCTGCACTGGAGCGGGTGCTTACCCCTGCCCGGCAGGGAACATCACATATCCCCATGACTGGGATGGAGGCTGCCTTGTGAGAAGAGGGGCCCCAGGGGCCAGCAGCCAAGGCCAGGCCTCTCTCCGAGAAGCTCCAGCCAGCAAAGCTAGTTCTGATTCTAGCTCCTCCCAAGAGGACACAGGCGCCCACTCAAAGCTCTGCTTCTCCTTCATCCTGCACAGGATGGCTGCACAATGATCAAACCCCTTGGGGTCTTCAGGGATGAGACACAAAGTCCCATTTGGTCGCCAGCATCCACTGCTGTCCGGAACGGCTGGAGGACAGGTGTACAACTCCACGGGAGGCTGGGAGAGAAGAGAAGAAAGCACAACAGTCAGAAGGACACGGGGCTGCACAGGAGGGTGCCCACTGCTCCACTGAAAAGTGGGGCCCAAGGACCAAGACCAACAATGACCCTGTGGCCCAAAGGCCTTCTCTGGCCTGGGCCGGAAGCAGAGACTGAGTCAGGTGTGTGTCCTTTGTCTGTAGGCACATCCTGCAGCCTCGGGGTGGGAGCAGCCTCTCCAGACCCAATCCCCAGGGAGGGACTTCTGGCCTCCTCTGGAGGTCCCAGCGTGTGGCCTTCCTGCTTCTCAGAAGGCAGGCAGCAGCCTGGCCAGTGAGGGCCTTGGGGTCTTCCCGAAAACTCCAGCCATGAAGTACTCACCTCATCGGAGTGCCAAGACCAGCTATGACCAGAGAATGAAAGCTAGGGAGAAAAATAAGAACAAAAATAAAAACTGAAAAAGAAAGGGGAGGAGGACGGAGAAACAGAAGAGAAGAGAAAGGAAAAAAAGAGTTTGTAGTGTTTCTGGCAAGAAATGACATGGTTACAGACAGAGCAAGACAGAGCAGCCAGCTGGGAGGAGCAGGCACCGTCAAGGACACGTGTGAGGGAGGCTGTGTGAGGCCCCGGGTGTGGGGTGATGTGCCGCCTCCCCTAGGGACATGTCAGGGACTGGCCCTAACCGGAGCCAGGGTGTGAGCACAGCTGGAGTCTCCAGGCCCAGCCCAGCCCCGTCAGTCATGAAGGGTGACAAAGACAGCCTGGTGGAAGGACACCTCAAGTGCCCCCAAAATCCGAGCACACTGTGCCAATACTTTGGTCCTGCCACACCCTGCACACATTTCATACTTTGAAGCTTTGCTTTCTCTTTTGAGGGGTGGGGGGGGGCTAGAGCCACATGGACACAGGAGAAGGGCAGGATTGCTTAGCCACAAAGAACTACTTCAGACAGATTTTACAAAACAAACCCCTGACTTAAAATTGTCCCACTGCTTAACACAAATACAAGCCCCCTAAGACACAGAGTCAAACAGACATTTGGTATGAGGAGACCTTGGTCTCTTCAAGCTCCAGCTCTGAGAATCGTGTTCCCTCCGGGCATCCCTGTGCCTGCTGGACACTTGCCCGTGTGACCTGGTGACTGGGGGCTGCTGACTCCCCGTTGCAAACCTTGTTGTGCAGGTTGCACTCAGAAAAGCGCTAGCTGTTCCTCACAGTGGATTTACACATGCATGAGGTTTCTGGGCAGTGGCGGTAAAGTGCCCAGCAGATAGGCAGTTTAGGTCATTGCTGAGGAGGAGTGGACAGGGCTGCAGTGAGTAGAAGGAAGACCCAGTGGCCAGCTGAAAGGGAACTGCTGTCAGGAGGGGCCTGTCTCTACTGGATAGCAGACACGTTTTCCTGGCTTTTCCTCAGCCCTGCTGAAGTGCTGCCCATAGTACAGTCCCACCCAAATCCAGCCTCCTGTTCTCTCTGGAAGGGACAAGACAGGCAGGTGGGTCTCACCAGTGCTTAGTGGGAGCTGGTCACTTTGGTGAGATCTAACCCACAGGCAGGATCAATCACTGAGGCAGAATCTATCTCTGGAAATTACTGAGCCACCCCCAAATCACATACAGAGGAAGAACTGCTCTGCAAAGGAGCCATCCCCACGGGAGTCAGAGCTCTCGCGATGTGCTCCTCCACCGCAGTCTGGGGAGCACAGTCCATCAGCACAAGTGGAAAGATGCCTGTGACCCCAATCTCACAGAGCCCAGAGTCCAGAACAAGAGCCCTGAGCATGTGGCCCAGCTGCAGTGCACTTCAGCACATGGGGCTTCTGCACCTGGAGACAATTCCTCCAAGGGCCACTGAGAAGAGGTGCTGTGTCAGGGCGGCAGCTCGCAGGGTCCACAGCCCACCCTTCAGGTACTTGCTCTTCAGACCAATGCACTTAAGTGGCAGATGCTTCAGTTCTTTCTGGGGCACTCACAAGGAGCACCAGGCCATGGATTGTGATGGTTGGGACCTAAAATGTCTCCCCAAAGGCTCATGAATTCAGAAATGAGGCTCTTGGAAGGTGATTAGGTCATGAAGGCTCTGACTCCCTCCGTGGATTAATACATGGATGGATTCATAAGTTTATGGGAGGTGACAGAAACAGGAGATGAGTCCTAGTTGAAGAAAGTGGATCATGGGGCATGAATTGGGGACTATATCTGGTCCCCAGCCCTTGCTTCTCTGGCTCTTTCCTCCTTTCTGATTCCTGGCTGCCATAAGATTAGCAGCTGCTCTCTGCCATAATGCTCTGGCCTCACCCAATGCCTAATCCTGGACTGAATGCTCTGAAATCATGGGTCAGAATAACCCTTTCCTCTTATAAGCCGACTTTCTCCGGTATTTTGTTACAGCCATAGAAAGGAAACACATTGGTCCACCATCACATTCCGGAGGGAAAACGGAGGTCACTGGATGCATAGTTTTTCTGAGGCTTCAAGGCTGGATCAGGGAAAGGGTTCCTGGTGCCCCCGCCCCCCATCGATGCCTCTTTCTGCTCACACTACCCACTCAGGCAGGGGCCTCCCGCTCACACGTCACAGGTCAAGGTTATCTATTTCCCTGAGTCAAGTGCTGAATGGCTTTGAATGGGAATTATCTTGTGTTTTTTTTTAATCTATAAGCTCCATGGATAATACAAGTCCTGAAAACTACATTTATTTTACCTTTTCTTCCAGTTCTTTAATTTGTCTCTTCTGAGCTTCTATTCTTTCTTCTAACTCTTTAATTCTCTGTAATGTTAAAAGGAAGAAAATCTTCAGTAATTGGGGTATTTGGGAAACTAAGCTAACAAAAAGTCTTTCAAGATCGTCTTTCCCTTGGTGAACAAACAGCCATGCAGTAGCTGGCATACTGGGGCCTGTGGCTAGTAAGGCACACACAACTGTCCCTAGTTCCTATCTTTTCTCCAAAGAGAGCAGAAGGGCTTCCTCATGGCCACACCTCCTTCTCACTCCTATAGATCAAAAATCATAAGGCCCAAGGGCAAAGAATCAGCCCACCGTCCTTCCCCAAGTCATTGGAGCAGAGAAAAGGGCAGCTACAGGTCATACCCACTGTCCCTAAAGAAAACTCTCCTTCTGAGGGTAAAGCTGGGGCTGTGGAAGAAGGTGAGTGCTGTCCACGGTCCATCTGATGGCGCACGGGGGCTGCAGATGACCATGCTCACCCTGACCCTTCTGGAGACCTGCAGGCTGGTAAGTAAAGGGACTGGCAGCACGTGTCCTGATAGCTGATGACTCTTGTGTCAGATGATAGCCCATTGTCACAGTAAGCTAGTGAACAGTGTGGTAGTTTACGTTACCCAAACCTTCGCTTTTGTGGGTATTCTCAGCATGGTGCACATCCACAGAAGCCAGCTCTAGGCCAACCCAGCATGGTGGAGAGCTGGCGTGTGCAAAAACACCTGGGCCACCGTCTGCCAGCATTCCTCACGTCGCACATCTTGTTAAAACTGAACCAGCCCAGTGGCCCTGAGCCTACCGGCAGTTTCCCAAATAATGCTCTTCCCACAAAGGGCCAGGGTCATGGAGAAGAACTGAAAGCCAATGCCCCCAATTAGGGGACATGTCACCTATAGGCTTCAGAAACAACCAGTAGGCAGGTAGTCTGGCTGGAGAGTAGGGACATGAGGGTGGCCATGAAAGGGTGTGGTTACCAGAGGGTGTGGTCATGGGTAGGACACTGCAGATGTGGCCACTGAAAAGGCTGGCCCACGGGCAGGTTCGGTCCTTGCCTCTGGACACAGCCATCCGGACCCGCACCAGTCCACGCACCTGCTGCGCTAGCTGCAGCAGCTCCATGCGCTCCCGCAGGATCTGCGCATCCCGCTCCCGCAGCTCGCTCATGACTTGGCGCTTCCACTGCTCCACAGACACCTTGAGCTTCTCACGCTCCTCTTCTGACAGCAGTTCTGCCATTTTGGCCCCAGCCTCTTGCTGCAGGGCGTCGTACAGCATGGCTTCCAGCTCCAGGATGTGCTGGGGGATGAAGAGATGTGTATTAGTCCTCCTCTTCTCCCCCGGCCCTCCTCAGGGCTAGACAGGCCTACCTTTCAGGATAAGCAATGGAGGCCAGGTTGCCTTCCTTAGGGAGCCACAGGGTACCCACGGGTCTCTGGTAGAAGGACCTGGAGCCCCAGACCTAGGGATTTCCCCCATCCAGCGGAAGACTCTAGAACACCGACGGCAAACCTTTCAGAGTGTTCAATGATTCAAACAGCCTACTACATCACGTGAGCCATAGTTCCACCACAACTGCCCTCGGATAGGAGAAGCTGAGCTGTGAGGGGCTTGCGAAGACAGAGAAGCCTCAAGTTAGGCTGATGCCCTGACTCAGAGAGCAGGAGAAGGACTGAGTTCTGAGGGGCCAGAGAAGCAGGAGGTCCCAGGTATGGGTCAAGGGCAGCACGGCCAGAAAATATGCCAGGGTCACAGCACGACAGAAAAGGACAGCCTCAGGGGCTGGCATCACAGAGAACTGGACGATGCATTCCAACACTCCAGTTCAGGGTTGAGACCTCCACGAATGGATGGGAAATGATGACTTGCCGTACCTCAGCCCAGATACAGCTTTTCACAAAGCCCAGGGTGCATCACTTCAACCTGGAGGTCTTTCAAACTTTTGGATACAATCTTTGAGAAAACCATATTCTCATTAAGAGTCTCATTTTGATGGGCCTTTTCTTCCCATCAAACAGGTCACATTCAAAATGGATGTTCTCTTCTGGCAAAATGATTATGCAACTTGTCTTAGTAGAAATTTAGGAAATTAAAAACCTCTCTTGGGTCTCAGTTATGCTGCATTGTTAACAGCCATAAAATAAACTGTCCCAGTGTGTTCATGACCCTGTATCAATTGCCTCTTCTCAGAGTAAAAGAGTTTAAGATGTTTAAAACAAGCCCTAGCTTGTTCTCGCTCGTTCTCACTCGTTCTCTCTCCCTCTCTCTCCCTCTCTCTCTCTTTCTCTTTCTCTCTCTCAAATGATACTAGAGATTGAACCCATGGCATGCCAGGCAGGTGTTCTACCACTGAGCTGCCCCAGACTCCAAGCTCTTGCCTTTTAAAAGCAAGTATGGTGAGCACAGCCTTAGAGTTAACATCACGGAGCTTCACATATACTTGCTAATGGAGACTTTATCATGACCGTCTCTACAGTCAAGAACATTAAAAAGTCATGATCCACGGCTGCGAGCAGGGCTTCCTCTGCCTCCAGTAAACTACGCAGCCTTCTCTAGTCCTTTTATTGTGGAAACAAGGTCTGGACTAGCAGCGCCCCTACAGAAGCTATAATCACCACGGATACACAGCCTCTCTCCTGTGTAAGCGCAAAGGGTAACGGTACAGTGAGAAGAGTCATGCTTAAGCAGTGAGTTTTTACTTTAGGGTTAGCAGCAGGGGAAACGGTTTCCCCGAGGGTAACTTGATATGCAGTACAGGTAAAATGTGCATCCTTCCTACTGGTAGGCAAACAATGCAGAGCTCTTCATGGAATGATGCTACCTACTGACACTCAGCTATGTTCAGTTACAGTGACACCACATCGCAACAATTTGGTTTGCAAACAAAAGCATTCAGCAAAATTTTGGTTCTGTCTGAAAACGGCATTGGGTAACAAACACCACCACAGCCACATTCCTCACACAAACAGAAACGCAGCCATCTCCACAACTGTAGAACAAATTAAGTTCGTACACTGAGGCAACATTGTATGTGCACTATTTTCCAGTGAATTTTATTTTTTCAACTCAGCTCACATATTCATGTGAGTTCTTATGTGCCTGCACCCTCAAAGCCTTTGCTGACAGGATAAAACACCCTCAGAATTCACAGATAAAGGGGTTTCTGTAGAGAGAGGCAGACAGCAGCCCTGCAATGCGCTTGGCACCCTCCACCAAGGCTCTGAAGGCCCCTGAGAGACACCTCTGAGGATGTGAGCACAGCCCTAACCGCATTTTTCTTACCTTGTGGGCTTGGTCTAGGGCCTGCTTCCTGTAGTCCAGCTCCTCATCCAGGTAGCCCTTCTGTTTACTAAACAGCTCCTGAAAAACAAGAAGCAAAAAAAAACACACAAAAGTGACCAGCACCTTACCTGGAGATGCTGAGCGGCACGGACACCAGGGGGAGACACTACCAACCTTCTCACTCTCCAGGTCCACCATCTTCCGCTGCAGTGCTGACTCGGTCTCTTCAATCCGCTGGAGCCACTGGGCACAAACAGAGTGAGTGGTGACAGTGACATAGACACCAATCCCCCCTCCTCCCCTGGTTCCATGGGGACAGCCTGAGAGAGGACAGAGTCAGGGAGGGGAGTTGGGGCTGGGCTGGGACTATGAGATCCTTGTACTTTTCTGGTCCTGGCCCCACCTCTCTACCCTCCCAGTGTCTAGGAATTCTGCTCCCACACCTCCCCCAGGAGTGAAGGGACTTTAGCTTGGGGTGCAGCAGGACCAGGCACATCTGTGGAGCTCTGCCATGAGAGCTGGAGAGAACCAGCTCATTTACTTGAATCCCTGTTTGCCAGGAGCATCCCATGCCCCGCTGCTGGAGCTCTCACAGTGGCCCACGCGGTAGCTCTGGGAGGTGGCCAAAAGTGGGCTGCTGGGCTGGGCTCCCAAAGAGGAGACCTGATGGGTCAGTCAGGGAAGGAGAAGACATTTTACAGACACTATATAGCTTCCAGCCCTTGAGAAAGAATGAGACATTGGCAACGTCTGGCCAAACCTGCCTTTGCAGAGATGCGCAGTGCACACCATTTCATCTGTGTGCGCCTGCCTCCCAAGGTGACAGGACTTAGATGGCCCTCACATCCCGTGCTCCCTTCTCTCAGGAGAAACATCTCTGGGTTGTGCAGGGCTGAGTAGGGCTGTGCAGGGGACGGGCCAGCCCTCTCCCCAGGATCCACGCAGTTGCTGTTACCTTCTCTGCCAAGGTCAAGACGGTTCTGGCTTGGATGACAACCACTTGCTCCTCATTGGTCAGATTCTGCATCCAAAAGCAGAAAACATGTACAGTTAGGAGCACGGCCTTCCCGAAGTGGGGTTGAATGATGGATGCACAGTGAGGCTGATGGGATGGGTGCAGGGGAGATGGGGTTGCAGCTAAAATATGCTTTTATTGAGACATCCTCCCGGGACCTCTGCTGCCCTCTGTCTCCCCCCTGTTTGGGAAACACTGTCCACTTCATTGTGTCACTGCTGGAACCACAGAGGTCTAAGGGAAGAGCTGGGGCAAGTTCATCAGCAGGGAAACCTGACTGCATCTTGGTGACAAGAGCTTCCTGATTCTGTCCTCTTCCTGACCTCTTTAAAGCCAGTACTTTGCATCGAGGGAAGATCAAGTATCCATGACTAGGAAATGGTTCCAATCCCTGGCATGTTATCTGTTTTTCTACCTGTTTTACTCATGTTTTGTCTTTCAGGGCATGGGAGGGCAAGATGAGCACCCTTCAAGGATGTGGGCTCTTCGCACAACCATAGCCCAGCTGCCCCTTGCACTATGATCTGGCTGCCTGGCCCCTGTGCATGGGACACCAGGAATGGGTGGAGATGAGCAGCAGCTGGAGTAGACCCTTGCTCGACGCCAGAAATTTCCTGATTCAGACCAGGTCTGTTTCTGCTTCTCCTCCTAAGACATGAGATATCTCTTGCTTTCCTCCACCTCCAAAGACAAAACAAGGTCTCTCAAGTGGGGGCAGACAGCTACAGGTCTGAGGCCAGCACGGGGCTCGTCAGCTGGGGCTAGGGCTGGGTCTGGTGCTTCTGAAGCCTGCCAGGCTGCTGATAGCTCCCTCCTCCTAGGACAGAGCAGGGCAGGTTACAGGTGTCCCCCAAACTTCATCTGATGGGCAGGAGAATGGAGGGGGAAGGCTGAGCAGCTTGGCCCTCAGATTCCTTGGGGTCCTTTGCCTCAGCAAAGCTCCATCTGCTCTGCCTTACAGCCCCTCCTCCCTTCCCCAAGTGACCTGGCCCTGCAGCCCAGGTGGGGCACCACAAGTGGTACCATCTGCCAGAGAGAATGGGCCTCGATACTGCACCTGAGGCCCTGGTTCCTGAGGAAACTGAGGAAGGCGGGGCTTCAGGTTTCCATGAAAGTGACCATACCCCTCGCTGGAGCTGGCCTAAATGTGGCAGCCTTAGCACTAGCATGACCTGGAGGTGACAGCACCTATTTCATCACTGCCACTTTGTGCTCCAAGAGGGGACCTTCAGGCTCAGACCCCCAGCACATCCTGCACCCGCAGGCCTGCCTGCTATAGGGTATTGTGGTGCTTCACTACCTGTGGCCGTGATAGGCTACCAGGCCTGGGTGAGGAGCACACACCGTCAGAACAGCCTCCCTACAGGGCACTTCTTCCCATTCTGCTCCCCACTGCTGTCCAGGAAATGGGCAGGCAATGAGGCAAAGGGTTTCCGTCCTAGGAAAGCCCTGCACAGAGGCCAGGGAAAGTGAGTGTGGGAAAATGGATGGAGGATGGATGGATGGATGGAACAGGGATGCATGATAGATGGAGAGTGGATGGATAAATGGATGACAAATAGAGGAGGGAAGAAGGGAAGAGGGGAGGGAAGGAGAGAAGATAGGGCGAATGGATGGATAGATGGATGAATGGATGGTGAAATGGCAGAAAGAGGATGGGAGGAAGGGGTGCAGTTAATTTGCCCACTTAGTAATTAATATTCTTTTGAGAAATGACCTGCCTAAATTGAAACTCTGTCTCAAACAAGATTCGGGGATTATTTATAGTCTGCTTCTTCCTCCAAACCAAGGATACGAGAACACCCAAGAGTCCTGGTTTCTAGAGCAACGACTCCCATCCCCACTGGGATCCAAAAGAGATTCCAGACACTGAGAACACGTAACCGGAAGCACCATTAGCCGCAAGACACAGCAAAGGCCTGGCAGCACGGGAACAATGCGAGGGATTTCTCCGAACGCAGAGGCTTTTTCCAAGCAAGCTGTGGGCCTGGCTGGCAGTGGAGGTGGGTCTTTGGGCAGGACGGCCTAGGCGGGACTGCAGTGAGACTCACAGGGGCCCCTGGACCACAAAAGGCTGGGCGGAGGTGGCCGGCATGAAGAGCATGCAAGCATGCACGAGTCAGGAGAGCAACCTACACTTACGGCGTTATCCCCCAGGATGTCTAGCTTCTTCATCAGCTCCGTAACCAGGATGTCCTAGGAGGCAAAGAGAGGGGCAGGTGAGCAGCAGCCAGGGGAGACTGTGCGGCAGAGGCAGGAGAGGGCTTTACCGTCACGCCTTCAGCCTCGCAGTACACCTGCAGGGGGCTCTTCCCATCCACGAAGGGTGTGTGGTGGAAGTTGATGGCAGGCGACTTCCTCTCCCTCTCCTAAGACAGAGAGCAGAAGGCGGGGCATGGCAGGCTGTTCTCACCTCATCTTCTCCCTCCGCTCAGAGAACAGGGGTCACAACCACACAATGAGCAGTCAACATGGTGTTTCTGAAAACTAACCCCTGCAGATGCCTTGATGGCAGAACCCTCCCTGAACTTGCCCAGGAAGACCACCCCTGTGTGTCTGTCCACTCCAGATGGATACGGGGATCCTGGCACCAGCAGGCTCTGGCTGTTTAGCCTTTGTGGGTGTCACTCACAAAGGCCAGCTCATTCACTGGTTAAGGGGGGCTGTCAGGAGGCTCAGGGGAGAGGCCAAATATGGACAGTGACCCACGGGCCTGCCAGAGCAAGTTATCTACATGGAGTGGCTACAGTGTCCTCCTACCCCAAGGAGATGGACAGGAGGACTCTGAGAAGCAGATCCACCTGGACTCTGAGAAGGCTTCAGCCCACTCGACCCAATGGAGGCTAGAGCTTGTAGAGTGACCATGAGGAGTAATTTCTGCACAGCGCTGCATAGGCCACTGCCTCTAGGCCTCGCAGACGGGCCACACTGCCTGGCCACCCTCACAGTGGAACATGAGCACGGTAACATGGCCCCACCCACACCCAATCTGATCTTCTCTGAAGGATCCTTGCTCCCTCCTTCCCTTCTCTGCAGGTCACAGCAGAGGGCTTGGGGCCAGGGATGGTAGGGCACAGCTAGAGGGTGCCTAACACTACATGGCACCCTCTGCTACTACTTACAGGCTTCTGTGAGGAAGAACTAAGTATCTGCCACTCATCACCACCAATGCCACTGTAGCCACAGTGACAAGCTGAGAACATTGTCCTGACTATTGAGGACCCCAGATCTAGATATAGACACTGGTATTCTGGGGTGATTGCTTTGCTTTCCTTTTGCCTTTGTGACACTGAGTTCCACGCCTGTGCCCTGAGTTATGAGCACTTTGCCTCCCTGGCTCCATCCCTCCTAGGAGATGCAATTTACAGCACTTGCCCCTTTCCTCTCCAGCCTGGCTTTGGGTTGCTGTTCAAGGCCCGTAAGGGTTCAGAGGTCCAGGGAAGGCAGCCTGCCTCAGGGCCCTGTGGCTGAGCCAGCTCAGGGCAGGCCTGCAGCCCCACGGCACCTACCTCGAGCTCTAGGATCCTGAACTCCAGCAGTTCATTCTGGTCCTTTGCATCCTGAACGTCGTGCTTCAGGCGGGCCTCCTCCACTTCCATTTGTTTTATCTGAAAATTAGAAGATGATCACGCTGGAAGGGGGCCTAGTTCTCTTTCACTGGAGAGCATGGAAGGCCAGCTCTCCGGCTTTCTGAACAGCTGCCGCCTTCATGGGAACAGTTGGCTGGCCTGGCACATAGCCCTGAAACTGCCTCATACTGCATGTAGCTCTGAGCGTTCGGTCCAGCCTAGGTTTGGGTCTGACCTGCTGAGACTGGACAAACCTTCATGCCTTAGCAAAATGGAGTAGGAGGCGCTGGACAGGCAGGGTCAGGTGAAGACAGCAGGAAAGCCTTGAAGCCCGAGAAGAAGCCGTGAGAGATGTGAGGAATGGAGGGGCTGCCAGGGCCTCCCTGTATGGTTCCCAGAATTGGCCTGGCCCTGAGCACACCAGGACACAGTTGTCTGATGGGAGGACCAGGGGTGAGGCTGCCTGGCCACGCTCCAGGATTGATGTGGCTAGTTAAGGGACTCTTTATACAGAGCTGGTAGGAGGGCTCATGCCTTCAGAAAAGTAAAAGCAATGCAGCCTGTGGGCACACATCTTCAGCGGCCTCACGAGGGCATGTTGTCCACTGTGGGCTGTGTCCTTGCCCCCAAGAACAAAACTTGAGGCACCAAAGGGCCTGCTCTGATGTGCAGAAGGTGGGTAGGATAGGAGGAGGAGCCCTGGCTTCCTGTGAGTGAGCTGATTCAGGCGAGTGCTGGATAATGCCTCAGTGCCAACTGTCACCTTGCCCAGCTGCAGTGGTGAAGCACCTGCAGGGCCAGGAATAGGACCCTGTGCACAACGTAGCCAGAGAAGAGTACAGGTTTTAAGTGCGCATGTGAGTGAGCATGCACACTGTATGTACTTGTGCATGGGTTAAAGTGGAAACATGCACATTTAAACGTGCGTGTGTTTAAGTGTGAGTGTGTTTAACTGCACATGAGCATCTCCATAGCATGTTTGCATTTAAGGAACATATATATTCAAGTGTGCACGTATGCATGTGCGTGTGCGTGTGTACACATAAATATGTGGGTGTGCATCTTAGAGTGTGTAGTGATAATAGAATCTCCTATATGAGCTTTCCTATCTGCCATTCTGTGTCTGCACCCACAATAACCATTGCCTCTCACCTCACTGCACACCACCTACCCCACTTACACGGTCCTAAGCTGCCCAGATGACGTCTAAGATATCACTCACAGTCTAAGACCCTCAGTGCTGTGAACCTCTTCTTTAACCAGCTCATGGGATGGGCTGAACTAAGGACATGGCACAACATTGAAGGCAAATGTCCTGAGAATGTAAATCATGCTTGCCCTAGTTTGTGCAAGCCTTGGAGAAGGTGTGTGATACCAGGCAGAAGCTAAGGTTCTAATAGCCTGGCTGTACACCATATCTTCTGACTTTTTTTAATTAGGTAAAATATTCTAACCAGTGAGTACCAGCCTGGGAGTGGGGAAAAAGTGACAGCATTCTTGGGTCTAGAGGCCAAGGGAGCCCCTAAGTAACCCCTGCCATGTGTTTGCCCAGGAAAATTAGAAACATAATCACTCAGCCAGCAATGAAAACCTGAATTCACCTGTGGACTCTGAAAGGGGCTGCCGCCCGAGGACCATTCAGCCTTTGTGATGAACATTCCCTACCCCAACATGGCTTCCAACAAGGTAGTCAGGAGTTTCAAAAGGGAAGCTCTTTCCAAAGATTCTCTGACCATCCATGGAGCCCATCAGAGCAGCAGACCACAAATAAAGGCATACTGCAGATATAGGGCTCTGATGGATTTAGAAGAAAGGCCCTTTCCTCCCCCACCCCCAGGAGACAGAGGAGTAACTAGGTTCAGGGTCCCAAAGACGAGGCACAGAAGAACCGAGGACCTCTGCCAAGCCCGTGGCCACTCCAAAGGACCACCCTGTGCCCCATGGGTGCAGGGGAGTCTTGCACAGTGCTTGGGCTTAGGTATACCTTTTCTACAAGCTCTTGATTTCTTCGATACAATGCTTGCTTCTCTTCAATCCACTTCATATCCTTGAAAACAGAATTGAAATAAAGACATAAATACACAGCAGGAGAAGAGTATAAAGCCATCTTCACATCACGGTTGGCCAGAACAAAGGATGACTACACCAGCTTCTGAAATAGCCCATAGTGATGGTTTGTGGTACACGGAGAATGGAAACTAGTGGGTCTGCCGGTCTTCCTCAAGGGTCCTGTACAGAGAGCAGGAGGCAGCCCTGCTTCAGGAGGATGTTCCACAGTCTGCCACACAGATTTTACCCAGGCCCAGTCCCCCAGTGCAGGTGCCCAGAGGCACATGGTACAGCATGGACAAGGCAGGTCCATGCTGTATGTCCAAGTTCATATAGGTGATCCTGACATGGGGTCAGTGAGGACTTAGGTTGTGAAGGACACTGGGGGCAAGTGGGAGACATTAGAACATCTAAGCTGGAGTCCTGTCCACTCACACTCAGGACACATAGGAAGATGGCAAGGAGACACAGAGGCCTCTCGAGCCTGTCTGGAGGTCCCACTTGGCAGGAAATCCAGTGCGCCTGGCATACACTTTTTTTTTTCTCAGACACCCTCCTCTATCTGCCCTAACACGAGTAGCGTTTTTAATTTTAAAGCAGAGTTGGGGGGACAGCAGGCTGCCTCTGATAGTGGCTTCACTGCACAATTCTTGCCCACAGAGCAGGCTGCAAGGTGTGGTCATTTCTGGAGGACTCACCCTGCCAAGGGACGAAGTATCGTATCCTCCTCCCCTTTTCAGTTCCTACCTCCCTGGCCACTTTTCTTCTTTCAACACAAACAATAGGCTGGCAGGATCTGGGACATGACCCTAAACATTAGATGGAGTCTCAGGAAAGTCCCTGTGATATCTGAGCTGGGGCCACCCATTGGTCCACAAGGGCAATGCATGGTACATTTCAAGTGTCATTGGCAGAAGCCCATGTGCATGGTTCCCTGGGGGGTGGTGGTGGTGGTGGGGATTGTCAGATACATAGGTGCCACAGTGCTGAATTTGGGGATGTTGGCAAGGTGACCTGGCCACTGTTCTCAGTGTCCTTTTTTGTCCATCTATCAGCATGTGAAGGACACTGCGGGCCTGGCACTGGGCAGGACAGAACCCAGGGAAGCGTCTCTCAAAGCAAGCTTTCCCCACTCTACACAGACATCCTCCAGCCTTGTCTCAGGCACAGTGGGTCAGGCACTGAGGCTACTGAGAACAGATGTCCTCCATGGGACCTGAGGAACCCAGAGGTGGTTGCCGTACAGTAGTGTGGTGAGGAACACCCTCCTGTCTGGTGACAAGCTACTGGCCAAGCGTGCAACCTGCACTTTGCTCTGCCTTACTCTGCCAGGAGCCCCAGATCAGGAAGTCTGCTGCTCCTTCCAGATACAGTTTAGGGCTTTTCTTTCTGGGGTCTACAGCAGGGGCTACAGGACCTGAAATCCTGGCCCTGACTCAGAGGACTAATGAGCTATGCCATGGTCAAGCCCAGCAGAGGCCCCGTCCCACTACTGGCAGATTCCTACCTCCTTCATAGCTTGCCATGGAATTCCTTCCAGTATTTAGAATTTTTATTGTAGTGAGATACACTGTAAAACATGCTAAAGCTACTAATTTTCAGCATGTGTTGAATAATTCCTACCCAGGTCCTTCCTTCCACCCTCTTTGATGAGTGACACGGCAGCCCCCAAGGGTCAGGTTCCTCCCAAGACCCCCTAACCTGGGCAGAGGACGCCAGCACCCATGAGTGCCACTGGGAGGAGCTCACCTGCCCCTGCTCCGCCAGTGCCTTCTCCAGGTCCTGCACCCGTGTCTGTGCCCTCTGCACCTCTGCTTGCAGCTGCTCACGGGTCTGTAGGACAGGAGCAAAGACATATTAAATTTTCCCTAACAGCCAGCACAAACAGACATGCTCACAGGGAGGCAGGCTTCAGAGGAGACTGCCTCAGACCTAGCTACTGAGAGTAACTGTCCTCTCCTTTAAAGAGACAGTTTCCAGGAAAGAGAGAAGCTGTGTAAGTGAGTGACCTCACCTAGGGCATGCCAGAAAGCATCTGTGGACTAGTTCTGAGAGCTTCTTAGGTAAAACCCTTGTTTGTAGGGGGAAGCAAGTGACAAGGACTCCTGAGCCTGTGCGCTGAGCCTGCTGGTGCTGGGCACACTGGTGGGAAGGGCTTTCTGAGGTAATCTGTGGGGCTCGTCATCATGCTGCTGCTGGCCTGGGGTTCGCTGCTTTTCTGCACCTAGCATCCCTAACCCCACTTCCCCAGCTCCTGTCTCTCGTTTGGTGGATGAGCTCCATGATTTACGAGTGTGCCCCTGGATTGGGAAGTTCCCCCTGGGCACTACCTGGGCTTTTGGCCAGGTCAAGCTGCTCTTTCTTGATTTTATTAACTCTCTCTGGGTCCAAACCAGGAACATTTTATCCTATGCGCTATCCTTGTTCTCTCTGGGTGCAGTGTCTGGGCCAAACAAGTGTTAGACTGCAGGGTAGAGGGGCTGAGGTCTATCACCCCAGCAGGCAGAGCCAAATGTGTGACTCACACTCTTAGGGCAATGTCACCCTAGGACAGAGCCCTGGTCCCCAGCCTCAGGATGACTGAGACAGAGACTGTGTCTGACATTTTCCTTTATCCTAATTTCATGCAAAATTTAAATTAAAAAAAAAATTAAAGAGGGAACAGTCACATTCCCTTTTTATGCGGAGAAATACTCTTTCTGCTTTTCAAGCTGGGGGAGGGGAAGTCGCCTACAGACAGGCAAGACTTTACCCCTCAGGAGCATTGAGCGGGTACAGCAGGGCAAGGCCTTTGCCTCGGGACTTCATAACAGGTGACCTTAATGAAATTTCCAGAAAGCAGGAGGGGGACATCTTGCCAGATAAGCAGGATAGTCAGGAGGCTCCCTGAGAGCAGGTGGGAGGACGCATCTGGAGTAGAGCGTACTATTACTGTGCCCTCATCCTGAGAGATTTGTCCTCTACCCAGACCACGACCCTAAGTTGAAGAATCATCAGATGATGATGCCTCTTCTCCTGCAGAGTGGTTAGGGAGAACAGAACTGACTGCAACACCAGATGCCACCGCTGGCTGCTGAGGAGAGAGCTCCTCACCTCTCAGGAAGATGTCTGTCTTCCTGCAGGGTGCGCCAGTCACCGCACCTTCCCCTGATAAGCAGGCCTAGGGTTGGAGCAGCAAGGGAACGTCTTCCCTCCTCCCACACGTGGCCTGGCGCTGACACCGCCCCCGGAAGTGAGCAGAGTGCTCCAGCAGAGGGCGCCTGCCAGCCCGATATTCCTGGATGCCAGCAACTTGCTCTGGGCATGTTCAGGGAGACGACTATGTTGCTCAAGGCAGGCCCTGAGCCCCAGATTTGTTGGATAAATGAACAATCTCAGCAAATTAAAAAAACAAAAAAAACCACAAACTAAGCTCAAATGCTGCCCCTAGTTTATCTCTGTGCCTCTTCGTTGTGGGAGCTTCCTACGGGCATTCCAGCAGTTTTGGGCGAAAGATGTCTTTGTCTTAGGGTTTTACAGGCTCCAAGTGCACTGGCCACAGCTCTTAGCAGAGACAAATGTGGCTCTTCAAGGACCCTCACTCTCATCGGCCTAGGGATGTTCCAGCTGGGAGTTCCACAAACACTGGTTTTTAATGGCCTCAGTGAGTATTGTCCAGAACTGGCAGTAACCATGAGGGAAGGGGCTTAGCCTGAAAGTTTGGGCACACATAGTGTGTCTGCCCGGGCCACAGGGGATAAGCAGGAAGGAGCTGAGTGGGAGCTGGCACATCGTGGAATAGAAGTCATTTAGACCTTAACTTCTCGCTCTGCATCCAGTGTTCCTCCAACCTGCTCCTGCAGCAGGGCGTAGGCTCGCTGCAGTGCCTGGTACTCCATGGTCAGCTGGCGGAACCGTAGCTCTGTCTCCTCTTTGGCCATGCCCTGGATAGGCACGCAGCACCACATGCACACAGAAAGAGAGGCAGCATTAGCACCGGCTCCATACCACAGCATTGTCCTGGACAGCCAGGGTTCGCGTTCTTTCCAGAGAGGTAAAATGGAGTTTTTCTGGCAGCATGAAGGGGGGAGGCCTTCCAAAGCATATGGGGAGCATGCTTTAGAGAAGGCTCCTCTGGAGGTGACCTCTGAGCCTGAGCTGGCCATGCAAAGGCAAGGGTGAAACTTGTGGGTTGGCGACAAATAGCTAGCGGCTCAGCTGGGCCCATACTTGTTAGTTTGTCTACTCTGACCTATTTGGACCCACTGTTACTGACCAGGATCCCACATGACTCTGCTATGAAGAAATGTGTCATGAGGAGTGTGCTGGCATTTGTGAAAGAAGTAAACAGCCAAACAACATATTTCTTCCACGCCTGTGTGCCCCAGGCCTGTCCATCCCAGGCTTGCTCCTGCAGTTATCTGCAGGATCGTCCTTCTAGCTGCAATGACATCTGCGATCCCAGGGAGAGGCAGGTGCAAGCAGGTTTGTTGTTGCCTTGAAAGAGTCCCTAGGACCCTAGAGTTGGGAGGGTGGGCCATGTTCAGGAGTGACCAAGCTCAGAAAACCTGCCCTGGTTCTACCCACCCCCATACCCCTACCTACTCTTGAGGCTTGCTTGCTGGGTGATCTGATTTCTAAGGAGGTCCATGGTCTTTGACCATGGATTGGCCAGGGCAGGCTCCATTCATGTCCTTGCCACTAGACCTGATCAAGGCTGTGGACACCACTCTCTGACTATAGCCATATGAGCTGGGCCAGTCAGGTCAGTCCTTGGGTGTGGTGGTGGGGTTGAGACAGCTGGTGGATTTGAGGACGGACATCATTCCAGCAGTGGGGAACATTCAGCTGTTTTTATCAGAAAGAAATCTCCTCTCAATGTCTCTGGGGCCCTGATGCATCCTTAGCATGGGACCAACCTCCCTGCAGGGTGGCCCAGAACTTCCTGAGAAGCCATTGAAGGGTGCTGTGAGCCCTTTTCTGTGTCTTGCTGCAGGAGGGAGTCAAGCTTGATGGCAGGGAAGATGTGTAACTGAGAACTGATGAAACCAAGGAGCAACCTCCAGCAACCAGGCAGCCAAGAAATGAAGGCAATCTTTGTCCCTGTGCAAAAGCATGGGTTCCCAGGGGTGTGGGCTAAGGAGGCCCTCGTGGGGAGCAGAGCTCACTTGAGATCCCGGCCCCAATCCCACCCCACCTTATGTCCCATTCTGCCACTATGTCCCATGAAAGCTGGCAAGCCCAACAACTACTTCAGAAAACCCACGTTACCTCCTCCAAGTCATCATCTGGTGTGCAAGGAGTCTGGTCTGTCCTGTCAGTTTGATAAGAGATGGAAGAACCATCGGATTCCAAGGAAGCTTCTTCATCATATCCGAAGAAAGTCTCCACGACAACTGGCTTCTGACCAAAATGTGACATGTTAATGCTTGACCAACAGCCCCAGGCCTCTTCCTACCTTCTCTTCTTGTTGCCCAGCTGTGGAGCCTACGGCTGTGAAGCTGTCCACCCACTGCATGGCCCCACCCTGAAATGCACTGCTGTCTTTGTCTGCAGCTGCCATGGGAAATCTGGGAGGCTGCCCTGCTTCAGGACAAGATGGTGGCTTAGGTATGAGGAGGCCATCTTGGTTGTTCCAGGAGCTGACTGGTGGAGAGTGGAAGAAGAAATGACTAGGATTTCTATGGATAAATAGCTTCTGGACTTGACCTTCACACATGAACCAACATAAGACCAACAGTGAGTACTTCCTCTGATGTATGGTCACTTTTCCAATTATAAATTTCTGTTGTACTTTTACAAATATCACTTCTTGACATATTGGAATAGAAACCAAAACAAAACAAAATGAGTCCTCCATGGCCTAATTTGAGAGGCCTTGCCTTTTGGAATCCCCTAGGGTCCCCTACTTCTTTTATGTTTGGTGTCGGGGTTGTAGCTCAGTGGTAGAACACTTGTCTAGCACACAGAGGTCTGGGGTTCAATCCCCAGCATCTCAATAAGTAAACAACAGCAACAATAAACTCTTAGGTTTCCTCATCTTAGGTTTTAGAAATACTATAAATTCAAAAGCTGGCCATCTTTTTTCATTCACTTAGGGTCCCTTCCTTGGTCAACTCTGTCAGTCAGCATCTGTGCTGTGGCTGCCAGGTTCCCCATTAGATTCTCCACTGGAACCTTCTAAGCAAGCTCCTTCCTGGGGCCCAGGACCGCCAGCTACCCTGAAGACCACTGTCCCTTGTCCCTCCCCCACATGGCCTTCCCAGATACCTGCATCCTCTAACCACTGACCAAAGCAAAACTGTGGGCTATTCCCTTCTCCTCCTGGATCACCACCTCCCTCTCTAGCAGACTGACCACCTGCCATCTGCTGAATTGAGCCATGGCCTCTCTGAGAAAGTCTTTTCACATACTCCAATCTTTTCCTAGATCCCCACTGAAATACCTAGAAAACGGGTACACTGGAGCTCAAACTTGAGGTTCTTTCACTGAATTTCCAGCCTCTGTTGTTGCCTGATTGTTTATCTTCGACGTTGCCAATGTCCCAGCCTCCTCCTGTCATCCCATGTCTGGGGGCGGGGCAGGCCTTTTCTTGTCACCCAATGTCCAGTCAGAGGCCTGGCCTCCTACTCTCATCCCATGTCTGGTCAGAGGCCTATCCTGTCACCTCATGTCTGAGAGGAGCCTGGCCTTCTGTCACCCTAATTCATGGAGGCTTGGTCTCTTCCAATCATTCAGGCATCCTCTGTCTGGATGCCAGTTGCTCCTATATCCCCGATACCCTGCCTCCCTCTTTCCAGGTTGCAGTAGCCTCCTGATTTCTCCTGCTGATCTGTCCTGCTGATGACATGAGATGTCTTTCTTTGCTGAAGCGTCATTGGCCCCTTCATGTTCCAGTTTGTCACCGTTTTTGAACGGTCACCACAAACTCGGGTCCTCTACCGCCTGACTCTAGGCCTTCTGTTTTCAAGGTTGACTTGCCTAGTTTCTCCCTTCTCCCACAAGAACCCGGACAGCTTGAGTAGCAGTGCCTCTGGGTACCCTAGTTCCCTGCAGTGACCCCAAACAGAGAATGGCCCGGCAACCTTTTCCTGTCCGTCAAGCCTTTATGAGGGCCAATCAAGTGTCTCAGCTGAGGAGCTTCTCATGAGCCACTGAAGAGCACCACACAGTGCTTAAAAACAATACACAGAGGCTGGGCGTGGTGGCGCACACCTGTAATCCCAGCACTTGGGAGGCTGAGGCAGGAGGATGACTGGTTTGAGGCCAGTTTGGGTTACAAAGTGAGTTCAAAGCTAGCCTAAACTACATAGTGAGACCCTGCCTCAAAAATTAAAAATAAATAAAAACAGCATCCTCACATATTTTACAGAGACTTGGAGACAAGTTAGGACCTTTAGGAATTTCCCCAGTGACCCCTTTAATAAAAATCAGTTTATCAAGAAGGATTTTACTCCAGAGAAATTCCCCCAGGGCTTCAGCTTTGCTAGGGACCAGGTCTGCTGTGTGGGGCCTGTGTGGGCTACTGCAGCCCGCAAGAGTCACTGACCTCAAGAGCTGGCTAACCATTGTAGATCACCTTGTATTGTGGTTTTATGTGACTTTTCTGCCTCATGCTTTTCTAGGAATTGTTTTATCTTGCTTTGTTTTGTTTTTTCTTGCTAATACAGAAATGATAGATATACATGTAGAGACTCACACATGTGTAGAGCTTATAAACAGTTTACGAGAACCAACTATATAACACATGTTGAAATAAACAACTACTTTGAAGAAAAAGAGACACTACAATACCCAGTGCTGATTCCATAATGTCATGATGTGAAGTCCAGCAAAACTATCACTTTTTGT
>PVJX010015271.1:0-42915 GCA_004027295.1 Dolichotis patagonum
GCCTTGGTAAGAATGACAGTTTTTACTGAGTTGGCAGTGACTGGGTATTATTAGAGGGGAGTGATGTGGTCCTACTTTTGTGTTGGTACTGTGTAGACTGGGGATAGGGTAGTGTAAAACAAGGAAATGATTTAGGAGCAATTGCAATAAAAGTAATTAATGGTGATCTGGCAATAAGGAGGGCAAGGATTCAGGGCAGAAAGTGGAGCTGACAGATAAGCTGATGGACAGAGAATGACATATGAGAAGCAGAACAAGGATGACTGAGTCATTTGGCTTGAACAGCTCAAAGGATGGAGCTGCCCTGACTGTAGTTGGAGGTTGCAGGAGGGGCAAATCTACAGAAGGGTGAGATTCTGGGTAGTTTGGGTTGTTGGGCTTGATGCTCAGAAGGAACAGCCACATAGACATACAAGAAATAAGAATGGAGAGGTGAGGCAGGACAACATTCAGGGGATCCATTCATCCCTTTTTCCATTTAGGTATGCAGAAAAGGCCCTGAAAATGAGGGGCAGCCATCTGCAGAGGCTCCACCTATTCATACCAGGCTCCAGCTCTTCCGACTAACTCCATGACTTTGAGCTTATTTATTCATACGCAGAGAAGGACTTGGACAAGATAATCTAAGGTTGATAGTTCTGTGGGTAGCTCGTGAAGATTTAGATGCACTTAGACAACAAGTAACACATCAAACTGCTCATTATTCGTGTGGATTTATCTACTAATTGCCCATGTCAGAGTGCAGGGGAAAGATCCTAAGAGTTAGGACTCACAAGTGCAAGTGTTAACGGGGGTTATGGGTTGGTCGGTGTCCATCTGGAAGAATTTTGGACAGAGATGCTTTTCAAGGCAGAAGGGAATAAAAAATATGGGCTTCATGGTGCTTCCCAGGGCTGCTCTGAAAGTCAGCTTCTCAGGCCGACTTTGCAGGAGCCTGGTTATCACCGCAGCAGTAAGGCTTCCTTTTTTAACTCAAACCCAAATTCTTAAGAGAATTCATTGCCTTTCTGAAAGGGGACTACATAACCACATGGAAGTCCATCATGCCCACAATTACACAATTCAGTACAGGCCTCCAATTTTATGACTAACTGAAGAAAGTAGCTCTTCAGCCTGGTAGTTTATACCTGGAGGCCTCTAGACAGGGTCCATATGATTAGTTTTATGTGTCAACTTCTCCACACTCTCACTGACTCTCCCACTCCCCAACCCTCTACTCTCATTCTCAGACCTTTGGATTCAGTCTATGTCACATCTCCAGCTTCTGCTTCTCAGCTTGCACATGACATATCATATGCCTCATTGGCCACCATATTCATGGGAACCAGTTCCCATAATAAATCTCCTCGCATACTTCTACATATTTCCCACTGTTTCTGTTTCTAGAGGAGATGCTCAAGCAATTTAGCAATGAGATAGAGAATTCATTTCACCAAGAAAGAAATTAAAGACTCTAATTAGCATTTCAAGTTTTCAGAAGTGAACACTTATGGAATAAATATCATTAAATAGCAGTTAAGTCAAACTAAACAAGAATATAAGTCTAGTGATGAACACAGGGCATACTGTAATTTATGTAAAGATGGTTAAGAATTATACCCCCAAAATGTTTCACTATTATACAGGGAAAGGTGATATCTTCTGCAGTCTTAGTTCCAGGACATTTCCAGCAGGGAATAGGATGTCATCTCTATTGGTGCAAGGGAAGGCTTGGAGATGAGTCACCAGGGACATGGTTCTCAGAATCTGACCTATATAAGAATCACTTTTAAACTTACAGAGTGTTATATCTGTCCTCAAGGATTTTCATATTTGAGATGTGGGATTTTGCATTTTAAAAAGCATCTGCTTTAAGTGATCACAGGCACACCAAAAAAACTAGAGATTACAGGTTTAGGGAAATGTTTTGTTAATATTGAAGACAGAAGTACAGACCAGCAAGATAGCAGTAGCATCAGGTTCCTAATTGAGCCTGTGAAGATTCAGGCCTGGGGGTCCATTCAGGACCCAATGGTCCATGCACACAAGACATGATCTTGGCTCTCCAAATGACAGTCCAGATATTGAAGGAACCTAGAAAGGGTGGAGAGGAGAAATGTATGGATAACTGTACTTAGGATAAATAGGCAAAGAAAAGTAGATAATTTCCCACCAAACTATGTAATATGGCATTATGACTTACATCTAGATGCCCCCAAAGCCTCATGCTCTCATCGGTGGAGCTTTTCAGGAGTGGCTAGATTTAAGTTGCTTGCATATGGATTGTGGGTGTGTGCTATCTGGATTAGTTCACTGATTGTGTTAGTATAGTTCTGAGTGTGGCTGAATGGATTACTGAAAACGGGGCCCTCCTTAGGCATGAGTGATACTTATAGTTAGACTACAAGTCCATAAGCTTGTAGTCTAAATGTGGTAAAAAGGGAAGGAACACTTGCTGTGGCTGCTGCTCTCTGCCTATGCTGCCATAGAAGATTTCTCCTCTGCCATGACCCCCTGCCATGCTGCCCTGCCTTGGAGCCTGCTGTCTATGGACTGACTGAACCTCTACAAAACGAGTTAAAATAAAATAAATCTCTCCTCCTTTAACTTGTGGGTTTTGGGTATCTTTTCCCATCAATGAGAAAGTAACTAAGTGCAATGTCAATTTGTGAGGTAAATCTGTTTATGTGTTTCAAGTGTGGCTAACTGATATAGAAAGACTTTGTTTCCAGAAGATTCATTAATATGAATGTTGTCACTACCCTGGTTGTCTCTGACTGAGTATAAAAGGATTGTTTGTGAAGAATGAGTGAAATTTTATAAATAAGAAAGACTCTTATGAAAGCACATGCATCTACTTAGGAACATGCACCCTGAGAAGGGAGGCTAACATGAGAATTGTCTTTACATCTTTGTTGGAAGAGAGAGCATAGATGCTAACTCTGTTCAAGATGTGTGAACCCACCAGGCTGTAGTTATGAAGGAGATCTCACTAGCGTATACGAACACCCCATGTAGGAACATCACCTCCAGCTGTGTCAACACTGTACTGTAGACAAAGTGGGTGGAGAGACAGGTAAGGAAGTCTTGTGAAAAGAGTGTATAGACACATCTCAGACCTGGCAGTGAAAGCTAACACTTTCCAACTTGTGCCTTGAATAGGTTCATTCTGCTAAGATTGTGACTTTTTCCTTCTTTAATTAAGAGGAAAATTTATAACCCTGGACAGGTATATAGGTAGATATAAGAATAAAAGAAGGTGGGTGTAGAATTCTTTCCTTTGGTTTGTCCTATGTGAGATTTTTAATATGTCTTGAAATCATTAAATCATTATATTGTTTTATATTTGATTTGTTTGTTTTTCTATTTTCAGGATAA
Source organism: Dolichotis patagonum (assembly GCA_004027295.1). Taxonomy (NCBI): domain Eukaryota; kingdom Metazoa; phylum Chordata; class Mammalia; order Rodentia; family Caviidae; genus Dolichotis; species Dolichotis patagonum. Next base: position 3,358 of record PVJX010015271.1, read on the forward strand.
TCAAATTGAGAAAGAGATTTTGATTCACTGCATTTATAAGGTTGATTTGTTAATTTACAAAAATGTATAATTGCTGAGAAAATTTTGCTTATTAAGTCTGCCATGATAGGAGTTTCAATTGCCTGGGAGAGTCTGATACATTAAATATGTGATTGTAGTTTCAAATGTCTCAGAAAATATGATTCATTCAAAAATAAGTGAAGTAATCATTTAGGAAGCACTTAATCCGTTAAATTTAAGTTGGTGGAACATTTATCCAAGAGCTAGTAAAAACAATTTTTAAAAATATTTTAAGTTGCCAGATTTGTAAATAGAATATAAATTGAATTTAAATGCTTAAGATAATCTGTGTTTTAAAAATTAAAACTGTAATATATAGTATATTATATTTTATAAAATTAACAACTTTAATTGCTATTTTCCAGGTACAAGGGGTCTTCTCTTCCTTATTTGAAAAAAAGAAAAGAAAAAATTACAACCACATTGTCATTGTACCGTTACAGAATTGCTCTAGGTACTGGTTCCTACTGCTCTTACTAATTTCTGCTAATCTTATGAGTCAAAAGTGACATTCATTGTTGACATATTACATTTCTATGACTACATTGAAGTTGAAATTATTTTTGTTTTAAGTAGGACATTTCTGATTTTCTCAGAATTTTTATGGATCCTTCAGTAGATGATAAAGAAAAGCACTGGACCCATCCTCACCTTCTTAAGGATTTGTTAAGGGGTGGACAAATTGGTCTAGAAGTCCCCACCCACCCTGGGTCTACAAAGAAAAAGTAGTAGATCCCAGAAGAAGGAGGAAACTCCTATAAGGGAACTAAACATATTGGAAAACACAATACTTCCTTCTCTTCCTTCATGTGAAGTGATCTCTGTTAAGTCAAGTATGAAGAGCTGAAGAACGTCACTTGTAGTAAATGGAAGAAGTACTTTGCTTGCAGAGAGGCGACAGACATCTTTCTACACTGGCTGGCTGTCTACTGAGAAGGTGGAGGGGGATGGAGGATCCTATGCATTCTAACAGGGGACACAGTGAGGACTGTAGTGAAAATGAGGTTGTAACTCTCATTTTGCCATTTTGAGGTCTCCATGCTGGCAGAGCAACATTTGGAGAAAGGAGCTGTAGTATTGGTCGATGTGATTGGCCCTAGTTGCCAAAAGGACCTAGAGCTGCTGCCTACAACACAATGGAAGCACATCTGAAACTGAGGTAGAAGAAACAGATGGAAAAGAGACAAGAAAACTGTAACTTTAAACTGTACTTTTAAGAAAACTGCAGCTTCAGGGCCAGGGATATAGCTCAGCAGGTGCAACACCTGCCTGGCAAGTGGGAGGCCCTGAGTTCAATTCCTAGTACCAAAGGAAAATAGAAAAAAAAAAGACAAGAAAACTGCAGATTCAAAAAACAACCATTTACCCAAAGTTGCACTGCCATTTTCCCATTTTTCACCCCAAATTGCTTTTCTCTCTAGACTTCTCACTCCTAATTTTGTAGGAGTCTAGAATTTGGGTTCCGTACTTTTCCTCTGATACTATAGATTTGCACACCCCACAAGCTTCCACCATCAAGGGAACAACACTATTAACTGGGCAGTATATTGCTAAACTTTAAACATACACAAATAAATTGCATTCTAATCTAGTATACTAAAAGGTAACCTGATAGATTCTAGAATTGTACATCCTAGATCATCTGTATTGATGACAGCCAAGACCATATAAAACCCCCAGCCTCAAACCATAATCACCCTCAAATATCCCCCTTGCTCCTTTCTGTGTGTCCTTTTTTGATACTGCTTAATAATTCTGTCTATTCCTCTACAGACATGTCCTGAAATGCTTTGCTGTGAAGAAAGTCAGGAGCCTACTCGGTGGGAGATGGGGGATGAGTTGAGGTCCCTGTCTCCTCTTATGGGGGACTTCCTTGGACCCCACACAATAAAGGAACCAGGGTATATCCTTTCCATGGCCCAGTAAGGACCATAATCCATCTCAGTAGGTGTGGAGCATCACACCAAGCAGGCAATCTATAAGGGATGCTTCCCTCTTCAAGTTAGCTGGTAGAGCAGAAGGAAAGTCTAGAAGAAGAGCTGGAGAAAGATCACGGGGAACTGAAATGAAAACTTGGCAACAGTAGTGACTGGGCAAACTCTATAGTCTATTTATTACGTCTTGTAAAAGTCTGGTCATACCCAGAATGCCCTGTGACAATTTGAGCTTCATGATAGGCATGAACCGAGTGGTGCAGAGTGTAGTTGGTTATACCAGGCATCTTATGTCTGCCTTCACACTTTCTGTTAACCTTTGTTACTCTACTAATTGCTGAGCCGATTCGTTGGGCACATGGATAAACCAACCACATCTGGCTGCAGCTGCATGTACGTAGCTTTGCATACCTCACATGCATCTCTTCCCTGGGGTTTCTGTGGCTCTGCCACTTGTTACCATGATAAGCCTGTATAAGACCACTCGGCCCCTCTGCAGCATGCGCCAAGCTGAAAGATTCAGGGAGTTAACCCTTGGAGAAAACTTCAATGATATTAGTTGAATCTTCCAGAAACCAGATAATGACCTGGAGTTTGGAGTGCAAGTTATTTGTTTGGATAAAGCTCCGATGAAAAATTTAAAGGTTATATGTGGGAAAAACAGAACTGAGAAGGAAGAACTGAGAAGGTACAATGCAGATCAGACACCTGTGAAAAGGAAATAGGTGAGGTGGTGAGAACCTCGAATGCTAAGGCAAAGACCCTTAAAGCCTTAGTTCCAAAGGGAACTGTAAAACAAAGATTGTTCCCAGTGGGCAGAAATGATAAGGCCCTGGGACCCAGGGTGCATTCACTTACTAGCTGGTTCTGCCTCAGTCACTGTAGCCGGAGGCTTTTGGCTAAGAGCTCCTTACAGATCAACGAACAGTTCTTTCTTGAAGGGATGTCCCAGTAGCATACCTCCAAGACTACACAGGAATCCATGCAGCAGGAAGTCAGTGCATCAAATACTCCCCTCCCCTATCCTTTGGGCAGTTGATTCTGCCTTCTTCATGGCTTCACATGAGTTCCCAGAGACCTTGAGCCCTAGTTGACTACAGCAATCAATAATCCACTCTGGTTTGACTTGCCCTCCGTCCTGTTACCCTTTCCCTAGTTTCTCTGTTCCATTCCCTGAGATCACTTAGAAGAAATGATCTTCCTATGAGCCTGGTTCTCTAGGTTTGCTTCTTGAGAACTCTAGGTAAGACCACTGTTCACTGTTTTTTTTTTAAATTCAATAGTGCCCTCTTCTGTTGGTACAACGAAGTTCACTTTCTTTAATGAATGCTATGGCTGGCTAGGTGGCTGGCTCTTTCTCTCTCTCTCTCTCTCTCTCTCTCTCTCTCTGTCTCTCTCTTTCTCTCTGTGTAAGGGATGTCATAAGTAGTGTGCTTCTGATTTTGTAATACTATTTCTGAGGACACTTAATTCAGGTATTTCTTCCTTCTTTTCTTTTGCTATCAATCCCAGAAGGAATGCCTCCCAGTTGCAAGTAACCAGTTACCTTACACACTTTCTTTTTTTTAATTTTAAAGAGAATAAAACAAAAGAGGACAGAACAAAGCAGGTCAGAACAGAACAATGTAAGCAACACAGCATTTTACAATAATACAAATGGATATTAACAGTAGCTACCATAATGTCTCTTTCTTTGCAATAGTTGAGCATGGCTTCAAATACAATAATATCAAACATAACAAAATAGTATAAAACTATTCAAGAGAATGAAAGAATTACAGGGCATTCTGAACCAAATAACAGAAAATGAACAATGGCTACTATAATCTTATTTTCCATAAAAATTTGTTTATACTATCACATACATTAAAATCCAATAAGACACAGCATGATAGAACCAATGGAAACAGAAGAACAAAAGCATGCTTTTGCTATGCTATGGTAGGACTTCAAAGCAAGACAATAGTGAATCAGCAATGGCTGCCATAATGTCTTGTTTTCTTCAAAATAGCTGTTCAGACCGTCCTACATAATAAAATCAAACAAAACAGAGTAAAACCATTCCAAATGATGAATGAAAACATTATAAGTCTTCAAAGCAATGTAATGTGGAATCATGATTACCTTAAAATCTTATGTACTCTTATAATTTCTTACACTAGGGAGACTATACAGTATTTATACATGTGAGTTTGATTTATTTTGCTTATAAGTATGGTCTCAAGTTGCATACATTTTTTAAAATAAATATCTCAATGTGATCATTCTTTATAGCTGAGTAGTACTCCATTGTATAAAAATACCACATCTTTTTTATCCATTCCTCAGTTGATGGGGACTTAGGTTGTTTCCAGGATCTGGCTGTTACAAATCTGCTGCTATAAACACAGGTGCACATATATCACTGTGGTATAATGTTTTCAGCTTTTCTAGGAATATGCCCAGAAGTGGAATAGCTGGGTCAAATGGGACTTCCAAACCCAGGTTTCGAAGAACCTCCAGACTGATTTCCACAGTGGTTGCACCAGTCTACACTCCCATCAGCAGTGCAGAGGAGTTCCTTTTTCCCCACAGCCTCTCCAGCATTCATTGTCAGTAGTTTTTTCTATCCTGGCCATTCTTTCTGGAGTGAGATGGAATCTCAGTGCCTTACATATTTTCTAAGATATTCTGCTCAGAATCCAGTTAGCTTTAAGCCCACTATCGGTATCCCTTCACTCAGGATGGAGGGAGCTTCCTCTCATGCTGTACTCTGATAGAGGTTATTTAGTTTCTGCTACTGCACAGACTTTGTTGCACCTCTCTTGCAAAAATCTCTGCTTGACTCTTTGAGTCTTCTCTCCAAAAGGAGAATCTTGTGCAGTCTTGTTTTCCAGTTGCATGTAAGTTCCCTTCCAATGTAGGCATGGCCAAAACTAATCTTACTCATTCTACTTACGGTTTAGTAAGGAATATGTCGGTAGACAACTTTTTTATATGTAATGTTTTAATCACCTTTCACCTGTAAGTTGCCTTCAAATTCCATATATTTGAAAACCAATCAATATATTTATTGACAACTTATTGGTCAAAAAATTACACTGGAAGATTAAAAAAGAAATAGTAAAGTTATGAGAAGTTAATGAAGTGAAAAACAGAGATATAGATCAACAAATCCAGACAATGACTCATTGACATATGAGTACTTTAGAAAATTTATAACACAATCAAATTCATAATGAAATGTGGCAGAAAACTATAGTAAAGATTTGTTAAATAGTTAAATATTTTAAGTAAATTTTATCTTGACAAACTTGAAACTCTAAGTAAAAATGACAGTTTCCCAGTCAAAACATCAATGCTGACTCAAGAAGTAATAAGAAAATAAAATAAAATTGGATTTATCCTATTATTCCATCTGTAATTTCTTACTCAGAAAGTTAACTCAGCCATTTTTTATTCCTTGTATTTATACAGATTTTTTACCAATATATTTTGCAAGCGGGTGGGGGGAGGTACCAGGAATTGAACTCAGGACCTCAAGCTTGCCAGGCAAGCACTGTGCTGCTGAGCTATATGCCCCACCCTAATTTTTTGTAATATAGCTATTTGAAGCATAAAGTTTCTTTTTAGGCAGTTCGTCTTTCATTTTCTAAATTCTAGTCTAACAATCTTTGACTTTTTGCTACAGTTTTTAAGTCATTCATATGTATGATGATTAGTGACTTGCTTTTACCACCTTATCTTTTACATTCTATTTGTCTCTCCTTTTAATTTTTTTCTTACTTGTGGGTTATATTTGTTATTCTATTATCATTCTATTTTTAATTTTCTTCAAACATTACTATCATTTCTATATTATAAAGACAATTCTATTTAGATTTAATCATATCTTTCCTGTTTTGTTTTCTCATTCTCCTTTTACAATGAATTCTTCTGGAAGAATTTTTTTTAAATAACCTTTTGAGTTTCTTTTAACGATGACCATTTGTAATTAGCTCTTTCAGATTCTGCTACCTAAAGATAAATTTATTTCATGTTTGTGTTGGAAAAATACTTTTGTATACAGTTCTATTTTTTATTAGCAAATTAAGGGCAATATTGAATTATATTCTTACCATATTCTCTTTGAACAGTTATTTGTCATTTTTAAAATCTATTTTCCTTTGATTTGATATTTTATTTTGTATCCCTCATCTTTATGTGAATTTATTTATTTTTGGTACTGGAAATTGAATTCACAACCTTACACTTACTAGGCAGGTGCCATGTCCTTGAGCTATATCCTCAGCACTCTGTGTGCTTATTTTTATTTAGTGGTTTAATTTTTAAAATTATTTTTATTTTAAAGAGAAAAAAACAATGACACAGAATTTCAAAACGATAGTAGCTAATTAACAATAGTTAATACATTGTCCATTGTCGTCTTCAAAGTAGTTGCTCAGATTACAAGACACAGGCATAAATAATTGATCAAACAATATAAGCACAAACTGTTTTTCAATGAACTAAAAGAAATTAGTAGGATAGCTGTCTTAGCTATCTTTTGTGTATATATATATAATTTTTCTTTCTCCTTCCTTATTTCTCCATTCTTCTATCCCAGTTTCTTTTTCCTTTTGAAGCTTCATCCCATTTTACAGTATCTATTGTATACTTTGGATCTTATTTACTCTTTAAGTTTTCCCACTGGGAGACAATATGATGTTTACACATGTGTGTCTATTTTACTTCACTTATGTGTACGGTCTCGAGTTGCATCCATTTGCCTATAAAAGTCTCCACTTTATCCTCCTTTATGGCTGAGTAGCACTCCTTTATATAAAAAGGCCACATCTTTTCTATTCATTCCTTGGTTGAAGGGCATTTGGATTGTTCCCAAGATTTAGCTATTCCAGATTGTGCTGCTATAAAAATGGCACATATATCACTGTAGTATGTGGGAAAATACCCAGAAGAGAGATAGCTGAGTCAAATGGGACCTCTAATCCTAGCTTATTTGTGATTGTACCAGTCTACACTCCCACCAACAGTGGCAAAGTGTTCCTTTTCCCCCACAACCACTCCAACATTTGCTATTGGTTGATTTCTTGATAGTGACTATTCTTTCTTTCTCTCTTTCTTTCTTTCTTTATTTCTTTCTTTCTTTCTTTCTTTCTTTCTTTCTTTCTTTCTTTCTTTCTTTCTTTCTCTTTCTTTCTTTCTTCTTTTTTTTTTTGTACCGGGGATCGAACTCACGACTGCGCGCTTACAAGGCAGGCACTTATGCTGCTGAGCTAAATCCCCAGCCCCTGACCATTCTTTCTTGAGTGAAATAGAATCTAAGTGTTGTTTTAATTTGCATTTCCCAAATGATCAATGATTTTGAACATCTTTTCACATATCAATTTACCATTTGTATTTCTTCATTTGAGACATATGTATTTATCTTAGATGGCCATTTTTGGATTGGGTCTTTGAATTTTGGGGGGTTCTGATGTTTTTCAGTTCTTTATATGTTCTAGATAGAAGTCCTTTGTCTGAGGGACAGTTGGCTAAATTTTTTCCCAACTTGTGGGTTTTCTTTTCACTTTATTGGTGATTTCTTTTGATGTGCAAAAACCATTTAATAAGATGAAATCACAGGTGTTGATTCTTTAAAGTACTTCCTGTGCAGTTTGATTTTTGAGCATGAACTCTCTGCCTATCCCTATGTCTTTGAGATTTCTACCTACTTTCTCTTCCAGTTGATTTAGTGTTTCTGTTTTAATGTTTAGACCTTTGATCTATTCTGACTTTAGTTTAGTGCATGGTGATAAACATGTGTCTAGTTTTACCCTTCAACATGTGGAAAGCCAGTTTTTCCAGCATCATTTATTAAAGAGGCTATTATTCTTCCAGTGAATATGTTTTGTCTTTTGTCAAAGATAAGGTGATTAAGTGTGTTTGTAGTTGTGCTTACATCTTCAAATCTGTTTCATTGATCCTCAGGTCTGTTTTTTTTTTTTTTTTAATTAGTACCATACTGACTTTACCAGAGTAGCTTTGTAGAATAATTTCAAGTCAGGGATTGAGATACCTCCTGCCTTGCCTTTGTTGTCCAGGATTGCATTTATTATTCTAGGTCTTTTCTGTTTCCAAATGAATTTTAGAAATGTTTTTACTACATCAGCAAGTATGCTAATGACATTTTGATTGGGATTGCATTAAATCTGTATAGCAGTTTTTGAGAGTATGGTCATTTTTACAATGTTGATTCTTCCTAGCCATGAGCAAGAGATATCTTTCCATTTTGTGATATCCACTTTGATCTCTTTTTTCATAGTGCTGTAATTTGAAATGTATAGATCTTTTATTTCTTTTGTTAGATTTATTCCTAAATATTTCATTTTTTGAATGCTATTATGAAGGGTGTGGTTTCCCTCATTTCTCTGTCAGAGAGTTTGTTATTTATATATAAAATTATATTAATGCTTATTTGGTTTTTCATGTCTATTAGTATTTGTTTTACAGATTTGGGTGCTACTCATTAATGCTAATGATTTATGAATGTTGACTTGTATCCAGCTATGCTATGGAATTTGGTTATTAATTTTAGAAAACTTTTGGTGGAGTTTTGGGGGGTCTTCTATGTAGAGTATCATGTAATCTGTGAATAATGATAGTTTAACTTCTTTCTTTCCTATCCTTATTACTTTCATTTCTCTCTCTTGTATAGTTGTTCTGGCTAATGTTTCCAGAACTATATTGAATCGGAGTGGTGATAGTGAACATCCTTGTGTCTTTCCTGATTTTAGATTGAAAACTTTCTGTTTTCGTCCATTTAGTGTGATATTGGCTGTTGGTTTGTCATAGATGACTTTTCTATGATTGAGGTAAAAACCATCTATTTTGATTTCCTGTAGGGTTTTTTTAAATCAAGAATGAGTGTAGGACTCTCAAAAGCTTTTTGTGCATCTATTGAGATTAACATGGGATTCTTGTCTTTGGCTCTGTTGTTATGGTGTATTACATTTGTTGATGAATATGTTGAACTATCCCTGCATTCCTGGGATAAATTCCACTTGGACATAGTGTATAATCTTGATAATTTGCTGCACGCTCTTTGCTAATATTTTATTGAGGATTTTTGCATCTTTGTTCATTAAGGAGGTTGACCTGTAGTTCTTATTTTGGTTGGATCTTTTTCTCATTTTGGTATCAGAGTAATACTTGTCTCCAGCAATGAGTTAGGGAAAATTGCTTCCCTTTCAATTTCATGAAAGAGTTTGAGGAGTGGTGGTGTTAGGTCCCTAAATTTCTCATATAATTCAGCAATGAATGTGTCAGGACCTAGGCTTTTCTTTGTTGATAAATTTTTAATTATATTTTCAATTTCATTAACTGATATTGGGCTATTTAAAATTTTTATAACTTCTTGAATCAGCTTTGGTAATTGATACATGTCTAGGAATCTGTCTCTTTCTTCTGTTTTCTGGCCTATGTGAGTAAAGATTTTTGATGTAGGTATTGATGATTTTTTGAATTTCCACAGAATCTGTAGTGATTTCAGTCTTTTCCTTCCTTATTGCATGAATTTGTGGTTTTTCTATCCTTTTTTGATAAGGCTTGTTAAGGATTTATCAATTTTATTAATTCTTTCAGAGAACCAACTCTTTGATTCATCAATGTTTTTGTTTTGTTTTCTTGGTCTCAATCATGTTAATTTCTGCTCTGTCCTCAACATTTCCCCCCTTGTATGGGCTTTGGGCTTGACTTGCTCTATATTTCTAAAGGCTTGAGGTGCAGCATTAGGTTGTTTATTTGTGCTTGTACTCTTTTCCTGATGTGAGAATTCACTGCTCTAAATTTACCTCTTAAGACTGTTTTTATTACATCCCACAGGTTCCAGTAAGTTGTATTTGCATTTTCATTTGTTTGTAGATACTGTTGATTTTCTTCTTTAATTTCGTCTGAGACCCATTGATTGTTCAGGATTTAATTTAATTTCCATGTGTTTATAGAGTTTTTTGTTTCTTTTGTAATTAATTTTAATTTTAGTGCATTATGGTCAGATTATATGACTGAGATAATTTCAGTTCCTTTGCATTTACTTAAACATGCTCTATGATCTAATGTGTGTTCTATTTTGGACAACATCCTGTGTGCTGTTGAGAAGAATGAATATTCCAGTGTTGTGGAGTGGAACACTCTGTAGACATCTACTGAATCTATTTATTTGCAGGTTTGGTTCATCTCTGTTGTTTGGTGATTTTTTGTCCAGTTGATCTATCTCTTTTTGACAATAAGGTATTGGGGTCCCCCATTAAAATTGTATTAATGCTTATTTAGTTTTTCATGTCTATTAGTATTTGTTTTAAGATTTGCGTTCTCCTGTATTTGGTGCACATATGTTTATGATTATTATCTCTTTCCCTTGAATTTTTCCCCTAATAAGTGTGTAGTGACCTTCCTTATCTCTTTTAATCATTTTTGGTTTGAAGTTCACATTGTCTGCAAACAGAATAGTTACCCCTTCTTTTTCTGGGTTCCTGTTGCATAGAGTATTGTTTTCTATACTTTGACTTTTAGTCTATAAATTTCTTTTTCACTTAAATGTTTCTCTTGTATACAACATATTGTTGGATCTTGTTTCTTGATTCATTCTGCCTGGCCATGTCTGTTGATTGGTGAAATAAGACCATTTATATTGATGGTAATAATTGATATGTATTGGCTTGTCTTTGTCATGTTATTTTCTTGCTGTTGGTTCCTTACTTTTCCCCTCTGTTTAATTGTTTGCCCTGCTTGGTGGCTTCTTTCTGTTGTTGTTCTTAGAATTGTTTGTGTGTATTTTTTCCTTTTTTGTCTCCATCTAGATTATCTTTCATAACCTTCTGTAATGTTGGTTTGGTGGTCATGAATTTCTTTAGTTGTTCTTTGTCATAGAAGTATCTTATTTCTCTAGTAATTTTGAAAGATAGTTTTTTCAGGTATATCAATTTGGGCTGGAAATTATTTTCTTTCAGTACCTGAAATACTTCCCTTCAAGCTCTTCTTGACTTCAGGGTTTGTGTTGAGAAGTCTGCCATAATTTGGATGGGCTTTCCTTGATAGATGATCTATTTCTTTTCTCTCACAGAGTTTAATATTCTATTCTTGCGCTGAATTTCTGAGATCTTGATTATTATATGTCTGGATGTAGATTTATTTTGGTTATAGCTAATTGGATTCTATATGCCTTATTTATATAAATGTCAAATTCTTTTTACATGCTTGGAAAATTTTCTATTCCTTTTCTTTTTTTTGGCACCAAGGATTAAACTCACAGCCTTGCACTTGCCAAGCAGGTGCTTATGCCACTGAGCTAAATCCTCAGCCCTATTTTCTATTACTTCTGCAAATATTTTTACAGAAAGTATTTTTATAGAAAAATTTATATAAAATTATAAAAAATTATATAAATTATATAAAAATATATAAAATATTTTATATTTTATATAAAATATATAAATTTTTATATAAAAATTTTTATATAAAAATTTCATTTGTGTTGACTCCTAATTTTTCATAGACATCAGTTATTATCATATGATTTTTCTTTGTGTTATCTTGCAGCTGTTGAATTTTTATTTCCTGATTTTTTATTATTTTCAGGAGCTCTTTCCTTTCATGATCATTAGTTGCAATCCTGTCTTCAAGGTCTGAAAATCTGTCTTCAGTTTTGTTCAAGCAGTTCTGCCAGCTTTCAATGGAATTTTAATTTCCTGGATATCTGTTTGATTTCATGTATTCTGTTTTTTTCCTATTTTGATGATTCACTGTTTCAATTCTTTTCCTATCATCATCTTTTTAAAAATCTGTCTCAACTCTAAATTTGTTGAGAAATTCCTTTATAAATGTTGACATTTATCTTTTTTATCTAAAAGATTATTTATGATCTGATTTCCTCCATAGCATCATGTGTTGTTTCTTTACTTTGGTTGCTATTATTTCAGAAATTTCAGATGTGTGTTTTCCAATTTCTTTGTGTCGATGTCTTCTGGACTTGTTCTGGGTGTGCTGGAGGTCTGAGATTGCATTTTCTTTTGTCATGTCATTTTCCATTTCAAAAAAATTTTTATTTTGTTTTTGTGATGATACTTGTGGGGTTTTGTATTAGGCAGCAATACCACTAATATCAAGCCCTCTCTAGGAAAAATCTATTTTTCAGGGATATACTCTCTGTGTAGGATATTGTTGGTTTGTGCCTGTTATAAGACTCTATGTTCCTAGTTAATTAAGGGTGGGATGTCGGTATCTGTTTGGCTCAATTCCTGGTCCTTTGATGTAGGGCTGTATTGAGTTTATTACCACAGAGCTTCCCAGTATTGTTACAGAAGGGAGAACAACTGATTGCAACAGACACGACATTCTAACTAAAGTAAAATTAGCAATAACAACAGCACCAAGCCCAACTTAGAAACTGACAAACTGTGGTGACTATTGATTTTGTACTTTACCATAAGAGCAAAGTCTATAGTTATGTAACACAAGTGATTGTAAATTAGGAGTTTGTATGCAAAGTGTTCCCTTTGGTAGAGTGGTTTTGCCCTGTGGTGGGGAAATTTATGGAGGATAGTGTGTAAAACATAAATAACTGGAAATGAAATAGAAGCAAGTCAGGCAGACAAAGGATGATCGTGCAAGGTTTGGGAAACTAGAGAAAAGGGTAGACAAGAAAGAATGAAGGAGTATTCAAGGGATTATATGAACTTGGTCTCTGGGTTTGGGGGTGTTAGTTTTCGCTGGTTGGAGTTCTCTCTAGCCATTTAGGAAAGAGAAAAAAGAGAAAGAAAAAAAGAAAGAAGAAAGAAAGAAAGAAAGAAAGAAAGAAAGAAAGAAAGAAAGAAGAAAGAAAGAAAAGAGAAGAGGAAAGAAAAGAAAAGAAAAGAAAAAAGAAAAGAAAAGAAAGAAAAGTGATAGAGCTGTGATTTATTTGAGCCAACACAGTCAGGACCTGAAGTTTTCTTTATAAATGCAGGAATGTTTAAGCTGTTTAGCCTTTTTAGAGCCTTTGGTAATTTGTATCTGTCAAGAAATTAACTCATTTTATCTAAATTTCATGGAATGTATTCACCTAAAGTCTTTTGCACTATTCCTTTGTTATTCTTTTAAGTGTATGCATGATTTACATAGTGGCATGTCCTCTTTCATTCCTATTGCTGATAATTGGCATCTTTTGCTGTTACGTTTACTGACTTTCTTTGCTTGCCTTGGGTTTAATTTGTTGTTCTTTTTCTAATTTTTTTAAGTCAGAGTTAGGATTACTGATTCGAAACTTATCTAATACATTAACATGAATATAATCAGTTTCCTTCTGAGCACTGCTTCATTTTGATCTCTTGTAATTGCATTTGAACTGAGTTCAAAATATTTCTAATTTCTCTTGTAACTTCCTATTTAAATGTATGAGCTATATGGATTTTTTTTTTGCTTAATTAACAGATATGTGGAGACTTTTCCATTGTCTTTGTAGTTTAATTTCAATGTTGTCAGAGAATATACTTTGTGTAATTTCACTTATGAAGGATACTTAAGGCTTAGTAAATCGTCTATGTTTGTCAGAATTTCATGTGTACTTGGAAGAATGTATATTATGTTGTTGTAATTGTGTGAAGCATTCTATAATTGTCAATTAGGTCAAGTTGTTTTAACAGTATTGTTCAAGTTTTATACTATTGCTGATTGTCTTTCTGTTTGTTACATTATTACTGAGTAAAGAATGTTTAAATCTGTAACAATTGTGAGTTTATTGATTTTTCCTTTCAATTTTATTAATTTTTGATGTCTGTATTTTGAAATTCAGTCATTTGGTACAGATACATTTAGAATACTTATGTATTTTTGTTAACTCCTATAGTATGTATTTGTGACCACTTTCATTATCTCTGGTAATATTCTTTGTTTGGAAGTTTACTTTGTTTGATATTAATGCAGCTATTCCATTAATTTTTGCTTGGGATGACTTTTTATGTTATATGGGCCTTACATTATGTACACTTTTATCTTTAAAGTGGGTTTCCAGTAGAGAACAGTAATTCAGTCTTCCTTTTTAAAACCAGTTGAAAACAATCATTTATATGTAACACCATTTGTGATTTGGATTAGCATTTTATCATTTGTTTCTTATTTAGCCCTTTTACTTTATTCTTGTGTTCTTCCTTTCTTTTACATCTCACATTGAGTTAATATTTTACTCCATCAACGAAAATATAGAAATCATAAACTGTTCTTTATTCTTATCTTTAAAAATAACTTTCATATGCATTTCATTGACATACTTTGGAAACCCCACCAGACAATGTTATGCATTTTTATTTCAACAGTCATGCATATGTTAAGGAAATTAAGGGAAAGAAATAGTACAGTGTATTTACTCTTTCCTTTGTTCTTTGTTCCTGAGTTCCATAGTTTTCTCTGGTATTTTAGCCCAAAAGACTTCCTTCAGTATTCCTTTAGAGTGGATTCACTCATAACAAATTTCATTAGTTTTCCTTCATTTAAGAATGTCTGTATTTTGCTATCATTCTTCAAGTGCTTTTTCCTGGATATTACGTTCTGAACTGTCATTTCTTATCTTTCCTCACTTTAGTGATACTGTACCACTGGTTTCCATGGTTTTTAATGAAACATCCATCTCCTAAACCATTGTTTAACTCTGTATGATTTGTTATATTTGTCTGGCTATTTTCAAAATTTTTCTCTGTATCTTTGATTTCTAGCAGTTTATGATGTCTAGTCATTTTTTTTCAGTTTATCCAGCTTGTATTTTGTCTTCTATAAAATTAGGAAGTGTTAGACACATGTATGCATTTTTTTTCAATTTCATTCTCTCAGGTTGTGACAAAAATATGTTTTAAATATAGTAAGAATGGAGTGGAGAGGACATCAAAAATCATCATAAAACTTTTAATAGCTATGCAGCATTAGGAAAGAAGATAGACTGATTTGATAATTACATGTTTTCTTTTTTGGTGACTGGGAATATTGTGGTAGCTAAAAGACATAAAGATGGAGGAAAAAGGGTCGTGGTGGTTAATTTTATGTAATTACAGATATCAGCTCACCCAAAGACCTGTGGAGAGTCATCTAATGTCTCAGAAGGAGAGAAAGAGAGAGAGAGAGAAAAAAAAACTCAGGAGAGTCAATGCTACGGTTGCAGTTCAAGAACCAGTGGGCTTCAGACCCAAGAAGAAAGGGGAAATGTTTCAGTTAGTCTGAAGGCAGGAAAAAAATGATGTCCCAGCCATGAGGCAATCAGATCAGAGGAAGTGAGTCAATGCTTCATATTCATGAGATCCACTGGTCTTATCAGGTCCCCCCACGTTGATGTAGGTGGCTTGATAGGATGATGAAATAGTTTTTTGAAGAGATGTAACTACAATGCCAACTTGATAGCAACATTTTGTGGTTCTGGGATCAGTTTCTCCAAAAGGCTGTATGTGTTTCGAATCGGTGTCCAACATATGGTACTATTTCTGTGATAGCCAGGAGTCACAGGTTTAGGAATCAAGGGGTGGAAATGGGAGTGGTGCTACTCACTATTTTACTAGCCCATTAGTCATATTTTTGTTTTCTGTTCCTGTGACTTTGTTCTAGCTGACCTAGGGTTCTTAGCTCCAAAGGAAGGCATCATTTCTTGAGAAAACACAATACTAATCCAGTTAAACTGAAAGTTAAGACTGCCACCTGGCTGTTTTGGGATCTTCATGCCTCTGAGTCAACAGGCCAAGAAGGAAATCATGGGGTTGGTTGGGGTGATTGATCTGGACTACAAAGGATAAATTGGACCACTTCTTCAAAAGAATGGGTTTGTATTATTCCCTTGGTCTGTCACTTAATATTAGTATGCCCTAAGATTAAGTCAATGGAAAATCAAAACAATCTAACTCAAGTTGTATGATTTACAACCTAGATCCTTCAGGAATGAAGGTTTATGTCTTCTACTAGGTAAGGAACCATGAACAGCTGAGGTATTTGCTGAAGAGAGCAAGATATGGGATGGGTAGAGTGTAAGACATACACATGTATGAAGATATTTCTGTATAAATGGAATAGATTTATTTTCCCCCCTCTTTCATCATGTAGCATAAGATCTAATAAATTTATTTTTTGTGTATGGACTTTATAAAGCAGTATTTAAGCACTGTAAATTTTTTATCATAATATTTAACTTTTGGGCCTTTTCCTGCTCTCCTCTGGAAGGAGTTTGTACATTTTAAACTCTAGGCAGGATAGCGGTATCATCGTAGGTGGCTGTATGAGCACACTATTGTTTTCATTTGAAGATTGAGGATGGTTTAAGTGATGTATATATATGCTAATTCAGCAAGGGGTGGGCTTATAAAGATTGATTTTATGTATTAACTTGGCCTTGTGGTACCCAAATATTTGGTTAAACATTATTTTTTGCATATCTGTAAAGTCAAACAGATTATCTTCTGTAATGTGGGTGGATTTTATCCAGTTAGTTGAAAGCCTGAATATAACAGAACATGGGACCTCCCTCTACTAAAAGGGGAATCTCCTTTTTCCTGAGTGCTTGAGCTGAAACTGTTGGACTTTTCCTGTCTTCAGACTCACACTGAATCTTGACCCCCCACCCCAGCTTTTGGACTTCTGAATCTCTCAGGAGTCACCAGTTCTACTGAGTCTCTGGTTCATTGATTGAAAACTTTGGGGTTTCTTACCTTCCAAAATTGCCTGAGCCAATGCCTATAATAAATTTCTTTTGATACATACCTACGAACATCTTGTTGGTTCTGCTTCTCTGGCAAACTCTGACTAATACAAAGGTTATTCTCTTTGACTAGAGAAGATCACACAAGAGTTATTTGGACATAAGTTATGAGGTATTGAGATTAAGAACACAGAAGCAACCATACGAATCTATTTCTGGATTCCATACACACGAGATGAAATTTAGGACATTTTGCCTGAAGATACAGGACAGCATGGCTCTCAAAATCAGGCAAGTGTATATAATTACCCATGCATGATAGAACACTTAGGAGACTGAGTCTTATATGACAGGGATTCTCAAAGTATGATCCAGGGATTTGTCTCACAAGCACCTGAAATGCTGGTAAGAAAAGCACATCCTTGGATTCCACCCAAAACTACATTAAAATCTCTGGATCTTGAGACGAGAAAAACTCATCTTTAACAAATATTCCAGGTGTTCTTCATGTACACAAAGTCTGAGAAAAGACACACAGTAAAGCTGAGCTGTCTAAATGGGGTGCAGGAGGGCCTTTGTCACTAGATGTCGCCACACACATTCTAGTTCTCCACTTCGGCAGATTTTCGGTATGATAGGAAAAAGCTTTCAGCCAGCCTGCTCTAAGGACAGGAAAGACAATAGTAGCAGGCTGACTAAAATGTGGACACTGGCACTATCAATCACCCCGAGGAAGGTCTTTCAGGAAGAGGCTGAAGTTATTGTAGAGAGCAGGTGAGGATAACCCTCTGCTGAATACCTTTACTTGCACTTTGATCCAACAAGCAATAGTGGGAAGCAATGGTGTGGATTTCCCAAGACCCAGCAAGAGGTAGAACTGTGGGGAACCCAGGGATTCTTTTCCCTTCTCAGATGGTCCACCCTCCTGGTTAACATATTCACTTGCCCCCAGAAGGGTTAGGCACAGGTCACTTCCCCCCCAACCCTAAGCAGATTCCCATGTCCTTTTCTTCAAAAGCAATTTCTCTTCTGCCTTTCCTAGAGAACCTGGTGGTGCTACAGTTGGCTCCAGCATTTGGTTCCTTCTTTCCTGTCTTCACACTGACATAGTCCTTAAGCCTCGAACAGTACCAGCAGCCACACTTCCCTTCACGCTTTGCCTTCATCCTTGGCTCCCTATGCCTCAACTTGAGCCATTTCCATGTTAGTCCTTGATCTCCCCTCTATGATATATTCAGTGGTTAAAGCTGAAAGCACAGCTGTTCAAGAGTATCACCCCTTACCCTGGCATTAAGGATGCTCATCTTCCAGGACTTTGGTATAAAAGACTGACAGGTTCCTCTACTGATGGAGGAGCACAGAAGTGAAAAGGAGACCTGGGGGTCCACTGGGTTCCTAGAGAAGGAAGGAAGGAGTATCACAGGCTGAGGAAAGTGAGAGAACTGGGGAGTATATAAGGTAAGACCCCCATGGAAAAGAAAAGGGATGTCCACATGGGGTGACTGAAAAGAGTTTCATGGAAAAACCAGGGATAAGAGAATAAGCAAGATTAGAAAAACCAAGAAGTAATGATTCACAGTTCTCTTAACAATAAGGGAGAAGAGAGTAATCACCCTCTGTCTTAGTTTTCTGTTGGTATATCAAAAAATTTGGGGCTGGGTATTTTGCACAGAAAAGAGCCTTCTTTAGCTTGCAGTTTTGGAGGACTAAGAGCATGGTACTGGTACCTACTTAGCTCTGAGGAGGGTCTCCAGGCTATATCACAGCACATCAGATAGTATCTTTGCAGAAGTGTGTGAGAGAGAGATTTCATAGAGTGATATTAGCATGAAAGTGAGGGCTGAGACAGCTGACTTGCACTATAACAACCCATTTTCATAAGAAGGAAGATGAACATTAATCCCTTTCAGTGTGGAGTCCCATTACCTAATTACTTATCTGTAGGCCTCCCCTCTTAAAAGTTCCACAGCTTTCAACATTGCCACACTGGGGACTAAGCTTCTAGGACATGGCTCTTTGGGGGACACATTCAAACAATATTTTGAGTATAGCATAGTCCCTGGGATGAAGGCCGAGAGGAATAAGAAGGCATTGGGTTCTGAGGAGAGAACCAAGAAAGTAAATGATCCCATCATGTCTTCCCTGACCTCTGCTTTCTCTCAACATTCATTTCTGAGTTTGCTGTTGGGGCACCCCAAACCCAGTGGAAAGCCAGAGGATGGGGGGACCCACTGATGTCCGCATACATTTAGGCAGAAAGCAAGGCAGAAAAATCAGGACAAAGATGATAGAGGAACAAGAGAATATCCAATACAAAAATCAGCCCCATACCTCAATGCTCAATCTTTCTCAATATCATCATAATGTAGAGTGTTGAATGCTAGAATATTAGAGCACAGCCCTAAAACTTATCTGCAGTGGGTATTTAAGACAGGTTCTATGCCCATTATCAACAAAGGGACTATCAACAGGTACAGTCAGTCTAGACCTTGTAGATTCAAAGAGGAAGCATAGTAGTACATATTAGGTTGAAATAGTTGATACTTGGTTTTCTTTTCTTTAAACCTACTGAATGTTTCTTCTTCACTCTAAGAAATTGCTGGAGGAGGTGCTCACTCAGTCTGATAGTGATTTAACAGATGACCCTCTGCTATTATCCCTCTGTTGGCTATGGGGACTGGGTGAACTCTCCTGCCTCGCTCATGCCTAGAGACTCAGAGGGTCTGCCAGAGGCTCTCATGCTTGTGACTAGGTCCTGAGCCTGAGAGTTCACAGGTCAGATTTGTACCTGGCCAGATCTGACTGAGCCCACTTAGCCACCCCACTCCATTCCTGCAACACCAAGTCCCAAGGGGACTTATTCCAGAGACAAAGAGCTTTGATGCCATGAAAATTATCTTCACGTTGTTAATCCACTCTTTTACTCTGGTGGTTGGGTTCTTCAGTCCTGCCTTTTGTGCCCTCTGTGTACCAACCCTGAGCCCAGATAGAGCATGGTGGTACTCCTCGGGCCTAGGCCAGACCACAGAAGCCACTTTTTGGCAGGGGTCTTACCTGTGTATACAGTATCAGAAAAAGACTATTTATAAATCAACAGGGGTGGGGGTTGTTGCCGAACTGGAGTGCTTTTGAGGTTGAGTATTGGAGGGAGGAGTAAGGTCCTCTGGCTCAACCATGCCCAGGCTGTGAGAAAACTAGAAATCACGTCCTCCATGCCTAGCACCAGCCTTACCTTTCTATAACCAGGCTACTCCCTTTCCTTCCCACAGCAGCTTACCTTGGACACATACACACCCTAGCCCTCTGCCATGGTCCACCTAGGGGACCACAGTAGACAGCAAGAAGTATGAGTAGGGCTAAGAGGGCCTGGGCCTCCTTTGCTCAGAAAGCCTGAAATCCTGACACTATTTCCTATGATTACTCAATCATAACTTTTTGTTAAAAGTATGAATGAAAAATTTACAAATTACCCTTTTATGATCCATGCAGTGATGGCGAAAGCCCACTTGCTGTTTGTAACACCGAGCACTCTGAAAGGTTCACCAGCACTACATTTAATATTTATCCATTTCTTTACAATGTAGCAGAAACTTTGAAAATCAGAAGTGTAATGGGCCTCTCTCAAAGAGTGAAAGCCTTGCTCTCAGGGTTACAGCATGTTGAAGATGAAGTAGGTACTGGGTACAGAAAAGTTCAACTTACACTCCCTGCCACCCCTATCTTCCTCTCTTGGGGACTGCCTTGAGCTAGGAGAAGCCTACAAAGCAGATGCTGGATTAGCCTGAGACCTGGGGCTACCCCTTCTGTGTTCTGTTCTTCTAGGTGGGTGGGCCAGCTCTCCACAAACACGCAGGGCCAGGCTGTGATACACCGTAGAGGGGCCAGCTCTTCCAACCCAGAGTCTATGCCTCTGAAGCCAAAACTCACACGTGTAGAATACACGAGGGATGCTGCAGACACTCCTCCAGGAAGAGACTCCTAGGCTAGCAATGGTCACCTGGGGCATCAGAGCCTCAGAGTCCAAGCAATACACACACCCAGCTCAGGAAAGATAGCAAATGGTGGGCCCAGGCCTCTGAGGGCAAAAACTTTGGCAAGTAAAAGCAGCCACCAAGGATTAAAAGTGTGTTAAAAGGGAGCCATCCGGTCAGCCAGCTTATTAATTTGCTAATATAATAGACCAGAGGGAGAAAGTGAGGACAGTAGTACAATAGCTACCATTTACTTTGTGCCAGTAACAAAGAGTAAATGTTTTACAGACCTTATCTGTTTAAATCCTAACAGCTATACAAGAGTTTGGACATTGTTTTGCTCACTCCCAGCATATTAGGAAAACTGAAGGCTGAGAAAGATTCTAGACCAGATCTGCTTCAGTGGCTTTTTATTTTTTTCTTTTCCTCACATCATTTGAATTTTATTTTTTATTAACATGTATTAATTGTACATACTAATGAGGTTCACAGCAGTTTCAGGACCCCTTTATGAGTCAGACTGGGACAATCCTGACTGGCAGCAGAACCCAAAGTGGGCCAAGGTGGCTTAGAGGTAGCATTGTTGAGAGGTTGGCTTTTTCTACCTTACCCCTGGTTTTAAAAGTTTATCTCACTTGAAATCTCAGCTCAAATTCTGTCTCCTTTCAGCTTCAAGTCCTCACTTTTTTATTCCTTGGCTCCCTTATCACCTGTTCATTCAGTCATTGTATTTTCAGCTCCTGTGTTGTGTATGTGCTGGGCTTCATCTGAGTCATCAGGAAATTTAAAGCTTACAAGTGCTTAGAGAGCCTAGAAGGGAGAGTTCTTGCTTGGAAGGGGAAGCCTTCCCTGAGGAGAAGGAGGATATATTCGCCCCAGTCTTGGAGTCATCTTTGGGTTCAATGTAAAAACACTTCTAATGCAGAAGTGGTGAAGATTTTAGGCATGTTAGAAAGCCGTGTCATGGAACTCTCTACATCAGACGTCACCAGCATGTCCTGTACATTCAGCTGGGTACTGGACTGTGGCAGTGTGGTTCCACAATACAATACATAGAATCATACATTTTTGTAATACTGATCTGCTGCAGTGATACTGACCTGCTGCAGTGATTGATCAGGAGGGCAAACAACTGACACTGTGCAGTTCATTCTGTTGCTAAGCTGTGAGGTTTACTAAGCTGGGTATACTAAATGCATTTGCAGCTTATGATATTTTCTATTTATGGCTGGACTATTGGTGGGTATCCCTATCATAAGTCAAGGAGCATCTGTATTTTGGGGGGGAAAGATACACCTCTAAAACAATAATAATAGTATTACCGGGTGTGGTGGCACATGTCTATAATTCCAACACTCAAGAGGCTGATGCAGGAGAGTCACTGTGAGTTTGAGGTTTGTGCGACATGGTGAGTTCAAGGCCAGCCTAAACTACATAGTGAGGTCCTGTTTCAAAAATACCAACAAAACAATATCAACAGTATAAAAAATAAGTAAAAAATGAATCTGGAAATCCTAACTCAGATTACAGTGTAGTCTAAAAGTTTTCTAAACCAAGTCAGTTCAGAACACTGAACCAAACAAGATGACTCTTTGGAGTGTCAGTAGTTCCCAGTAACTGGTATAGTCCTTTCTCTTGAGCCAGGAACTGTGACTGTCCTTTGTAAAAGATAAAAATTCTGGCTTGTAACTTACAGCAGAGGCTTCCCGTAAGAATCTAAGTGAAATAACAACTATCTATACATGACAGTGTGGCAGGCAATGCCCAGCCTATGTAAGTGAAACTGACCTTTACTATACTAACCATCTACTTTTTGTAGCAACTAGTCCAAAAAACTAAACAATAATCCCTCTAGCAACTGGACTCAAATGCCAGTTGGTTAATAACTGACAGCTTCCCTTACTTGCCCCTACTACCAGTTTTAGGATCAATCCGGAAAAAACTCCAACCAATCACATAGGATATCTTGGTTCAAGTTAGCCTACATGGAGTCTGCTCATGCCATCAACCTCCAGGAAAGCTCATATCTAGCCTTCTCATTTTGGCCTCTATAAAGTTTTCTGTCTCTTGAAAAAGAAAAAAATATGCTTAATGTTCCCCCAACAGATACTTTTTATTTTTCTTCTGCCACTTCTTCAAACACCTTACAGGCAATGTAAGCCATCCTGGGAGATAATTTGCTTTGGTTGTAGCAGGTTTTGGGCTCAGAAATATTTCAGTTGACTCTTCCCTGAAACCTCCCTCAATTGGATCTGTGAGAGGCCTCTCCTTTACCTATAAATAAATAGAAAATCTGACATTGTTCCTATATGAAGCTGACTTTTTTCCATACCATTAACAGGTCTAGTTAGTGTGCTGTCCCCTCTTTAGCCTGCAGTATAAGTTATACTAAAGCATCTTTTTGGATGGCATGTTTTTTGCTATTCATTTTTTTCTTTTTTGGTTTGTTTTCCTGAATTTATTTTATTTTATTTTATTTTATTTTATTTTATTTTAAAGAGATAAAAGTCAGAAAAGAAAAACAAAAATCAAAGACATAAACAACAAGAGCAAACTAAAAAAATAACAATAAAAGTTTTCACAACAGAGTGAAACAAATTTAACAATGGTTCTTATATTGCATATTGTTCTCTTTTTTTTCAAAGAAAGAAAAGAAAATTAAAGAAGATAGAAAAACAGAAAAGAAGAATAGAACAATACCAAATTTAAAAGAAAATTATCATCATAGAATCGTTAGTTGATACATTACTCATTGTTGTCTTAAAAAAGTAGTTGTCAAAGTCACAAAATCAAAGCATAAATAGTAGGTAGAGTGTCTTGAACTGCTATGATAAGAGCTGGTGACATCACAGGCCATTGTTTCTGAAACCCAAGAGCAGTCAGGACGTGTAACACTAGAGACTTCTAGCATAACAAATGGCCAACAGCCAGAGCTGGTAACACTAAAGGCTACTGGCACCAAGAGCTGCTTGAAGCTGGATGTGGTAATACTGAAGACAGCAAAAAGCTAGCAAGCAATAGCAGACAATTTTGGGAATCTAAATTGCCAGGGGCCAGAAAAGTTCCTGAGGATTGTAGGTAAGCTGCTTGCTCCAACTGCCAAGGATAGCTGCTGATACTAAAAGAGCTGAGAGCAACACTCCAAAAAATTCTCAATGAAGTCAACAATGACAAGAGGTCTAATAGAGTATGTACACCAAGTAAGGTGAGCAGTCAAGTAGAAGGGAAAGACAGGGACTCAGCAACAGGAAAAGAAGGAAACAACAGTAATAACTTTCAAAGTGAATGGTTTCAATTTTCCAATCAACATACAAAGACTGGAAGAAAGAATCAAAAACAAACTCCAATGGTATGCTGTATACAAGAAATACATTTAACCCAAAAGAAATTCATAGACTAAAAATCAAAGAATGGAAAACAATATTCCATGCAATAAGAACTTAAAAAAAAACCTAATGTAGCTATAGTATATTCATTGTGGATTTCAAAACAAAACTAATCAAAAGAGACAAAGAAGGGAGCATTCCAACAGAAGAAAACAACAATTATTAAAATATATGCACCAAATAATGATGACACACCAAACTTCACAAAGCTATGCTGCTGGACATAAAACACCAGAGAAATATAAAGGCAATTACAGAGGGAAATTTCAATATTCCATTGTTATAAGTAGATCACTGGACAAAAAATATCAACAAAGAAATATCAGAGTTGAACAAAACCTTTGAGTAGATAAACTTAATATATATCTACAAAGTGTACCTCCCAACAAGAGAATACACATTCTTCTCAGTAGCACATGAAACTCTTGAAAATAGACCATGTACTAACCAATAAAGCAAGTTAAGTAAATGTAAAAGAACTTAATTGTACTAGCCATATTATCCAATCATAATCAATGACTCTAAAAATGAATGACAAAAGAAAGCACAGAAAGTAAGCAAATGCATGGAAACAAAACACTATACTCTTAAATAGATAATGAGTTATAGAAGAAATCAAGGAAGATATGACAGCTTCTAACAATAATGCCAGTACAGCATACTAGAACTAATGGGACACAGTGAAAGCAACTCTAAGAGAAAAGTTAAAGCTGTGAATGTCCATATCACAAAAACAGAGTTAGTCCAATAAATAACCTGCCTGGCTGGTGGTGTTTGCACAGCTGTTGTACTGTGAGATATTCAGGCCCTGGCAAATAGGGACCAAGTTATAGAATGGCTGTGCCTGAAGGGTGCATCTGACTGAGTTTGAGTGGGGTAGAGAGTGGAGGGGTAGCAGTGAGACAAACAGTTGGTGAATCAATTACAAATGGTACCCAAGCAGGGATCCAAACCCAAGTTCCAGAAGGGTAAATGAGCACTATGCTTTCTTGGGCCTCTTCTTTATGAAGCGAAGTGTGTAAAGGTTGCCATAAAGGACAAATAAGTAAAATACTTTATATATTACACTGGTTGGAATAAAAATTAGGATGAATGGGTTCCAAGAGAAGACTATTCAAGTATTTGGACACCAATCTGCAGAAACTGCAAGAACGTCAAAAAGCTAATCAGGAGCATTATGCAGAAGAAAAAATGAGAGAGGCTGCTCCAGGTAAGAAGACATCTGGTCTGCAACAAAAAAATGCTGAAGTGAAAACAAAAAATGACAAACTAAAAATCCCTGTTAATGGAGATAGTGTCAGTACCAGTGAGACCCCTCAGCCTCCTTGGAAGAAGAGAGCCCTGGTAGATTGTACTGTTGTAAGTGAAGAAACATTTATGAGTCGAAGAGAGTTGAAGTTAAAGTAAAAATCCCTGAAGAGGGTTGGAAGAAGATGGCAGAATGATAGGTAGCAGGGTAGAGAGCCTCTCTCAGAGAAACAACTCAGATGCTAGAATTTAATACCATGGAGAAGACCAGATGAAAGGAGAGGGATTCTCATGACCAGGAAGAAACTGAGGAAAAAGAAAAAGAAGAAAGAAAGAAAGAAAGAAAGAAAGAAAGAAAGAAAGAAAGAAAAGAAAGAAAGAAAGAAAGAAAGAAAGAAAGAAAGAAAGAAAGAAAGAAAGAAAAAAAGAAAAAAAATGGATGGAAGGCTGAAGCTAGATGCACTCTGATGGGAGCCGGCCCCACGCTGTGCTGGGTGCCTTGGAGGCAGATGACTCCGGGTTATGCTGAAGTTGCTGTCGAGCTTAAATCGGGGGTGTTGGTGAGCCCAAGGCCCTTGGTGGGAGGGGGCACTGCAGTGGAGAGCAGAACCGGCGTTGAGAGTTGCACTGACCCACAGTGAGTGCTAGGAATTTCATCCTGTCGGGGGTGGGGTGGGGTGGCGGGAAGGTGGTGACCAGCTGGACAACATATTGGAGTTGGGCAGGACGGGCCTGAACCCAGAAGCACAGTGGCATCAGTTGGCCACTCCTGGCCCAAAGCGGACTGGTGAGATCTGCTTGGGCTGGGTCAAGCCCCTGGTAGGGACCCAATAGCCAGGGACAAAACTGCCCTGAACCTACGATGTCTGCAGGGCACAGACTAACGTGATGAAGGTACTCGCTGGCTGACTGGCTCAGAGGAGAGGGGCCAGCCCACATCACCTACTACATGCACAGATCAACAGCAAACTGGAGAGGGCAGCAATCCCCTAGCCAGCATGCTTTAGAAAAACTGTAAGCAGTACGGAAAGGACTTGAGACCACCACCATACACCTGTCTGAAAGAAACCAGAAACATATAAGATGGGCTGAGGATCAGAAACATACAAGAAAAAGAAACAAAAAAAAAAGCCTCCAGCTGCTGACCCAAGGAAAGTAAATCCAGGAGAGGTAAATACAGAAGAGATAGAGGGCAGCAAACATGCAATATCAGACACGGCATCAGCTGACATAAAGAAATATCTTCGGGACCTCATTGACGAACTTAAAACTGAAATTCTAATTCAAGTGAAGCCAGATATAAAAAGATTAATAAAAGAAATGCTAAGCACCTCTCAAGAAGACACAGATGGAAGAATGGAGGAATCCACAAAAAGGAGAGAAACCTTTGATGAAGAATATAAATAAAATCTAGAATACATGAAACAAATTCAAAGAAATTACCAGAAAATTAAAATCTCCATTGAAAGCTGGCAAACTTGCTTGAAGAAACTAAATTTAGTCTTTCAAAACTTGAAGATAGATTTGCAATAAGGATCACAAAAGGATCACAAAAGGAAAGATCTCTTAAAAATAACAAGGAACCAGGAAATAACAATACAAAGGCTAGAAGATGACAAGAGGATCTATAACTTAAGAATAAAAAATGTGAACGAAGAAGCAGGGGTAAATACAAATGAAATAAAAAGGCTATTCACAGAAATAATTAAGGAAAACTTCCCAAGCGTAGGAAAAGGAAATGATATTCAGATATATGAGGCATTCAGAACTCCAGCCAGCCAGAACCAAAACATATCTACACCCAGACATATAATAATCAAGATCCCAGAAATTCATTATAAGAATAGAATATTAAAATCAGTCATAGAAAAGAAACAGATCACCTATAAAGGAAAATTCATCAAAATCACAACAGATTTCTCAACACAAACCATCAACTCAAGAAGAGCTTGGAGTGAAATATTCCAAGCCCTGAAAGAAAATAACCTCCAACCCAGATTGATGTACCCTGCAAAACTGTCTCTCGGGATTGATGGAGAAACAAGGCACTTCCATGACAAAGAGGAACTGGGGGAGTTTGTGACCACAAATCCAACCCTACAAAAAATACTGCAGGACATTCTATAGAGAGAGAGAGAGAAAGAGAAAAAAACACCAGGACTCCAGAACAGTGGCAGAGAGGCCTGAATGAATGGGGCAGGCAGTGGAATGAAGGAGAAAAGTAGACAACCAATGGCAGAAAAATAGCATAGCAGAGATGAGGCCGAGAAGATTGGCTGTAATCTCTAACACAGATGGCCTTGATACACTAACAAAAAGAAACACAGGCAGAGTAGATCGGGAAATAGGGTCCATCAAGATGCTCTGAACAGGAAATAGAATCAATCTGAAAGGGGGTTAATGAACCAAAAGTCAAAGATGAGAAAACAATGCCCTATGTGACAGAGAACTAGAGAGAAACAGGGACAGCTCGTCCAGCGGCTGCAGATAGGTTGGAAAGTCATGACACTTTTGTGCAGTGGAGAACTACTCAGCTATAAGGAAGAAAAACCTGGAGGCCTTAGTAGGTAAAGGAATACAGCTCAAGATCAAGCTCAGGGGTAAAAGTGGTCCAGAACCACTTAGGTAGATAGTGGGCTGCCCCCTAATCTAAAAACTAAAGGAGTTTGTCAGACCCAAAATGTACAAAGCACCCTGTGAAAGTGAAAGGGGAGGAAATGTCTAAAAAAGAAAGGCAGAGGACATTGTTAACAGTGTATCAGGATTTAAAATCCACATTATTGTTATCGCTCTGTTTAGTTTGATTTTATTCTGATCCAATCTGTCTACTTGTACTAGATTTGAGGGCACAGACAGCTATCCCAAAAATAGCAGGATATACTATGGTAACTATCCTTAGTTTCCTATTAACTTAAACTGAAACCCTGTATTATGTACACTGTCTTACTATGACTAATCTTATTTGAATCTGGTTTGTTAGATTGCTGTTTTGTCGTGATTGTATTTATTCGAATCTGGTGTGCTTGATAGTATCAAGTCTGAGAGTAGAGGCAACTACTCTGAAGATGACAAGATTCAATGAGATACCCATTCTGGTTTGATTATTAACTGCTTTTGAAGTCCTATAATGTCTCCAATGTTTTGTTTTTATTAATATTGCTATGTACTGCTATGTTCAATTATACTATGCCTGATGATATAGACAATTCTATTGAAAATAACAAAAGACTTCATAGTAACTATGGTAGATGACCTAGTATTGTGGTTTTATATGTCTTTTTGTTTTGTGTTTTTCTAGGAATTTGTTTTGTTGTCTTGTTTTGACTTGTTATTCTCTCTAATACAGAAAGGATAGGTATGCATGTAGAGACCCATGCATGCACAGAACTTCTAAACAGTTTATGAGACTTGATCACATAATTCACAATGTAATGAACAGATACTTTGAAGAAAAAGAGATACTAAGATACCCAGTGCTAATTCCATAGCATCACGATATAAAATCTAGCAATACTATTATTCTCTGTTCAGAGTGATATTAGTCTGTTTTCTTTTGTTCAAATTCAGCATACATAAAGGTATGGACAACTATTTTGAAGATAACAAGAGACATTATGGCAGCCATTGTTGACTTTCTTATTGTCTGGTCTTGAAGACCTATAATGCCTTCATCATCCTGTTCTGATCAGTTTAATGCTATTTTGTTCCGTATGACTTCACTGTGAAGATATGGACAACTATTTGGAAGAAAACAAGAGACAAATACGATAGTGAAGATCGCTGGTCTTGCTTTGAAAACTGTGTCTCTTGTATTGTTGTCTTGTGATCTCTTTTGTTCTGTTTTGTTACGTTAAATTTTATCCTCTTTAAATTAAAAAATATTAAAAATCCCTGAAGAGCTAAAACTATGGATTGTTGATGACTGGGACTTAATTACCAGACAGAAACAGCTCTTTTATCTTCCTGTCAAGAATGTGGATCCCATTCTAAAGGACTGTGCAAATTATAAGAAATCTCAAAGAAACGTGGATATTAAGGAGTACACTGTTAATGAGGTTGTAGCAGAGATAAAAGAATACTTCAGTGTGACACTGGGCACGCAGCTCCTCTACCAGTTTGAGAGACAACAGTACGCTGAGATCCTTGACAACCATCTGGATGTGCTCCTGCCTCAGCTATATAGAGCACCACAGCTACTGAGGTCATTTGTGCAGAATGGAGTGATGTTGGCCTATACACCTCTGGATGAGAAGGGCCTTGCTTTATTACTGAATTACCTTAGTGACTTCTTCAAGTATCTGGTGAAGAATTTTCAACTTTGCTAAGTGCCAGTGATTATGAAGTGGCCCCTCCTGAGTATCATCAGAAAGCAGTATGAGACACTCATGTTTGGATCTCTGTCAACACATTTTTACTTTTCATCTTTCTCTTGTACAAATGATGTACTTTGAAGATGTTAGTGTATAACAGAGTTGATGGTTTTTGTTTGATTTCAAACAGAAAATAAAAAGGGTTATAGCTCCTTTTTTTTCTTTCTTTTTTTCATTTAAAAGTTGCTACCAGTGTATTCAGTGATGGACAATAAAGAGACACAGTGTAGTGTTTTATTGCCTAGCTGACAAAGCTACTTTTGAATGCTGGCAGTTCTATTTCTTTGACATTATGCACTTTTATAGTACGTGTTTGTGCTATGTGACAAAATGCTCTCATTCCTAGTGCCAAAGGTTCAAGCCAGAGTATATAACTGAATGTGCTCATCCATTTGTGCTCTATTTTTAAATGGTACTTAAAGAGCTCATCCTTTTCAAGTCATCCAAGTCATTCCTTAGGTATTTTATCTTTATTCAGATTCTTGAAGAATGGTGAATTATTTCATGGTTTTTGTATTTGTATTTGATGAGTGTTTTAATATGATAGGTGCAATGCATTGTGTAGATAGTTTTCTGCAAAAAGTAATCTTTTAGGAATTGTTTTTCAGATCTTCAATAAATGTTTTCCTTAAGTAAAAAACACATAAATAACTAAATAATGCACCTCAAGGTCCTAGAAAATCAAGAATAACCTGAACCCCAAAACAGTAAAGAAAGAAATTATAACCATCAGAGAAAATGAAATTGAGACAAAGACCCCCAAAGAATTATGAATCAACTGGTTCTTTAAAAGAATAAGCAAAATACACAAATTCTTAGCCAATGTAACCAAGAAAAAACTCCAAATCAATACAATTAGAAATAAAAAAACTGAAATCACAACAGCCTCTGCCAAAATAATAAAAAAAATCATTAACAAGTACTTCACAAACTTATATGCCAGTAAATTGAAGAATTCAGAAGAAATGTCTGAATCATATGAATCACCAAAACTGAACCAAGAAGATGTGAATCTCTGTAATAATTCAGTAACAGGAAATGAAATTGAAGCAGTAATTAAAACCTACCAACTCAGAAAAGCCCAGGTCCAGATGGCTTCACTAATAAGTTCTTCAATAATGTTGGGGACAATCTAAGACCAATACTCTTCAAGCTGTTTTATAAAATTGAAAGAAAGGGAGTACTCTTCAAGTCATTCCTGGAATCAAGTATAAACTTGATTCTGAATCAGAGAAGGGTTCAGTAAAAAAAGAGAACTATGGACCTATCTCTACAACAGATATAGATACAAAAAAAGTCCTCAACAAGACACTGGAAAACAGCTGCTTCCTGGTTGCCACAGATAACAGCTTTCCTCTGCCAGTTCTTTCCACCACACCCTTCTGCCATGGAACCAGCTAGCTGCAGACTGAAACTGAATCCAAAGTAAACTTCTCTTTTTTAAGTTGTTGTTGGTGAATTTTGTGTCTCAGCAGCAAGGAAGATTTGAAAGCCACTGCACACAGTTTGAAGGAAGGTTTGCTGGTTTGGGTATGGGCAGTCAACAAAGACAAGGTATAGGAGCTGGCTTATCTGTCAAATTCTTGAGTTTTGAACTTCCAGGAAGATGGTGGAGTGGTAAGCTGCAGATAAAGTGGCTCTCTGACGTTTGCTGCACAGAAACTGGAATATAGCAACATGAGAAAGAGAAGGAGGGAAGTGGGTCCCCTGGACCCAGGAAGGATCTGAAGTTAGAATTGAAGACCTCCAGGAGAGTGAAAAAGAAACTTCAACAGAGCAGAAGAAAGTAGCAGGCAGCACCTTATCCCTGAGTTAAAACTCACTGTGTAGGGGGAATGGTTCAAACTTGTGGACACATGGTGACTACTGGCAACCCCAAAGGCCTCTATGGAGTGATATAGCAGTGTAATAGAGGAGTAGATGCCACAGGACTGCACAAGTCAGTAAGTGGAGTAGATTTGGCATTCCTGAAGGAGAGGGTGATTGGCTGGGAGCCATCTTGGAGAGGGATCAACTAAGCTTAGAACTCAAAACTTTTGGTTCCGTCTAACAGCTCCATGAACCCCAACAGAATGAATCTACCAGATGAGGCAAACAAACAGAGGGGAAAAAAGAAGCCAACAACAGAAAAATAACATGATGAGTATAAGTCAATATATATCAGTTGTAACCATCAGTTCACCAGTCAGAAGACACAGACTAGCAGAATGGATCAAGAAACAAGAGTCAACAATATGCTGTATAAAAGAAACACATTTAATTCAAAAAGAAATGCATAGACCAAAAGTCAAAGGATGGGAAAAAACACTCCTTGTGACAGGAACCTAGAAAAAAACCAGGAGTATCTACTCTATTTGCAGACAAAGTGAATTTCATGTCAGGAGTGATTAAGAGGGATAAAGAAGTCACTACATCCCTGTAAAGGGAACAAGAGATGGCAATCATAAATATATATGCACCCAACTATATGAAAATATTAATGGAGTTGAAAAATCAAAGAAGCACTAATATAATTGTATTGGGGGAATCTCAATACCCCACTGTCACAAAAAGACAGATCAATTAGAAAAAAAATCAACAGGAAATATTAGAATTGAACTAAGCTTTTGAACAAATGGTTTTAGTATATGCCTACAGAGTCCCCCCCATCAGAGTATTTTTCTCAGCTGAACGTAGTTTGGTTTACAGACTAGATCCCATACTAGTTCAGAGAACATGATTAAATAAATGCAAAGGAATTAAAATTATGCATGTAATAAGACCATAGTGTAATGAAATTGGAAATCAGTGGCAAAAGAAATCAGAAAGAACTTCAGAAGCACATGGAAATTAAATAATACCTTGCTGAACAACCAACAGGTCACAGATGAAATTAAAAAAGAAACTACATAGGCTCTACAATTAAATGAGTGCCAATAAAGCATACTAGACACAATGAAACCATCCCCAAGAGGGAAATTGAGAGCCATGAATACCCATATCAGAAAACTAGAGTGAGCTCAAATAAACAACTTGATGTTGAACTTCAAGCTTCTAGAAAAGGAAGAGTAGGCCAAGTCCAAAGCTCATACAAAGGAGAAAATTATAAAGATCGAGCAGAAATTAATATAATGGAGACTAAGAAAACAATGCAAAGAATCAATAAATTGAAGAGTTGGTTGTTTGCAAGATTAAATAAAATTGACACACCCATAGCCAACGTTATCAGAAAAAGGAAAGACAAGACTCAAACCCATGTAATTAGAAATAAAAAGGGCAAAATCACAATAGACTCCTCAGAAATCCAGAAGATCATGTATACCTACATTGAAAATTGTACTATAATAAAATGGAAAATGCAGAAGTAATGGACATATTCCTAGATACATATGAATTAACAAAGCTGAATCAAGAAGATATAAAAATCCTAAATAAACCAAAATCAATCAATGAAATCAAAGGTGTAATTAAAAGTCTACCAACAAAGAAAACCTAGGTCCTAATTAATTCATTGCTGAATTCTACAGGAAATTTAGAGAAGATGTAACACCATTCCTCCTCAAACTCTTTAATGAAATAAAAAGGGTAGCAATACTCCCACGTTTATTCCTGGAAACAAGCATTACTCTGATACCCAAACCAGAGAAAGACCCAAACAAAAAAGAGATCTAAAGACCAATCTCCCTACTGAACATAGAAGGAAAAATTCTTGGTAAGATGCTAGCAAACAGAATATAGAAAATTAGCAAGATTATACACCATGAACAAGTAGGATTCATTCCAATGATGCAGGAATGAATCAGCATACACAAATCAATAAATTTAACATGCCATATTAACAGAGCCAAGGTAAAAACCATATGATCATCTCAATAGGTGCAGAAAAAGTTTTTGACAAATTCCAGCACCCATTTATGATAAAAACCCTACAGAAAATTGGATAGATGGTCTTTATCTCAATCTGATAAAAGCCATCTATACAAACCAACACCCAATATCATTCGAACTAGATAAAACCAGAAAGCTTTCAATTTAAATTTAGGAATAAGACAAAGATGTGCACTGTAACCACTCTTATCCAGTATAGTTCTGGAAACTTTACACAGTGGAATTAGACACAAGAAAGAAATAAAAAGAATAAGAATAAGAAAGGAAGAAGTTAAATTGTCATTATTCATGTGTGACATGATGCTCTCCATAGAAGACCCTAAAAACTCCTCCAAAAGACTTCTAGATCTACTAACCAATTTCAGTGGTGTAGCTGGATACAAAGTCAACAATAAAAAAATTAATAGCCTTCCTGTATATGAATAACAAACTCACCAAGAGAGAAATTAGGGCAACAACAGTTCTCACAATAACATCCCAAAAAGTGAAATACACAAGAATCAAACCAACAAAGGAAGTAAAAGACCTCTACATTGAAAATTACAGTACTCTGAAAAAAGAAAATGAAGAGAGTATCAGGAAAGGGAAGTTACATCATGTATATGTACAAATTCTCTATGATGAATGTAATCATTTTGTATATCTAAAATGTAGCAATATAATCTCATTGGAAAGAAAAAAAGATACTGACAAATATAACACAATGAATCATCAAAAATATCATATATCATGAACAACTAGGTTTTATATCAGGATTCAAGGATGGTTCTATATAAGTTAGACAGAATAGAATAGAGGGTGCAGAAACAACCACAAGCACATTCAACTATCTGATGTTTGATAAAGGGGCCTAAAATTTATACTGGAGGAAAGGTAAACTCTTTAATAAATGCTGCTGGAAAAAGTAGCTTTCTACATTGAATCTAGACTCAAATCTCACACTATGTACTACATTAAAATTAAAGTGGATCAAGAACTAAATGTTAAAACAGAAACACTTAACCTGCCTCAAGATAAAATAGATGAAACTTTTTTTTATTTTTAAAAGAATAAAACCAATCAAAACCAAAACAGAACAAAGTCAATTAAAAAAACAGTGTAAGTGACACAGGACTTTAAAAAAATAGAAAAGCAACAATGGTAACCATAATGTCTCTTGCTATCTTCAAAATAGCTGCAGATAAATTCAGACATAGTAAAAATCAAACAAAACAGAAAAGAATGGAACCAATAAAAACAAAACAATGAATGCAATACAAGACTTCCAAACAAGATAAGAGTAAATCCTAAATGGCTATCACAATATATCTTGCTATCTTCAAAATAGCTGTCCATGCCATCAGATACAATAGGATCAAACAAAACAAAATGGAACAAAACCCAATCCAACAAAACAATGAAAATGATACAGGACCTCAAAACAAGACAATAGGAAATCAACAATGACCCCCATCCTCAGAAGGAGATCCTCCTCATAGATGCTACACTGCATATTACCATCCTCTGACTAGATGATCAGATCACTGGCTTTAGATCTGCGCAGCAGTGAAACATTACACTACACTAAAAACACTAAGCACTACAAGTTTTAAATTGTATCCCACCTCAACAGCTATTGTCATAGCCTGTGTTTCTCTGGATCACCAGGTTGTTTATGGCAGGGATGGGGAGGTTGGCTCTTCTTGTTTCCCAGCCCATGAACTGGAAGGGGCTAGCATTTTGCTTTTCCCACAATGGCCTACACATGGCACCAATTCACTGGGAGGGCTTGCTTCTTGGTGACTTCTTACTCTCTTCCCCCACAGTCCATGAATGGTGCTAACTCACAGGGAAAGGTTGTTGTCTCTGAAACTCTTGAAATCATAGGCACAGGCAAAGACTTTCTGAATAGGACCCCAGTTGCACAGGAAATAATACTGAGAATCAACAAATGAACAACGTATTAAATTAAAAAATTTCTGCACAGCAAAGGAAGCAACCAAGAGAGTGAAGAGACATTATGAAAAAAAAAAATTTACCAGCTATGCTTCAGATAGAGGACTAGTATCTAGAATATATAAAGAACACAAAACTAGCTCCCCCCATAAAAGGCCCAAAATGGGCATCAAAAAAATGGGCATCTGAAATGAAGACACTTTACAGAAAAAGTATAAATGACCAATAAATACATGGAGAAATGCTTCACATTGCTGATCTTTAAAGAACTACAAATTAATGCAACACTGAGATTGCATCATAAAGCAATTAAATAATAAATGATGATCATAAAGCAATTAAATTATAAATGATGATCATAAAGCAATTAAATAATAAATGTTGGTAAGACTAGAGAAGAGGAACCTATCTACATTGTTGGTGAGAATGTAGACTAACACAACCACTATGATGATCAGTATGGAGATTCCTAAAAAAAAGAAAACTAAAAAAACTAAAAGTAGAAATTTCTTTTTGCCCAATTATTCCCCTTCTTGATATCCTTCCAAGGGAGTTAAAGACATCAGATTACAGTGATACATACATACCCATCTTTGTAGCAGCACATTTCATAATACTTATATCATGGAAGTATCCTATATATTCATAAAAGGTAAATGGATAATGAAAATGTAATATTCACACACAATGGTGTACTACTCTATCATAACAAAAGAAAAAATTGAGCTATTAGTAGGGAAACACATGACATTGAGCCCATAATGTTAAGTGAAATAAATCAGGTACACAAATATCATATGTATTCTCTTTTATGAGAAACACAAATCATAAATAAGAACAAAATAAGAGATATATGAAGTAGGGAAATGGGAAGGAGTCAAGAAATGAATGCATAGGGAAGGGTGAGAAGATAAAGGGGACAAAAAAGGAATTTTTTTTTTTGGTACCGGGGATCAAACTCATGACCTCATGTTTGCCAGGCAGGCACTTAAGCCACTGAGCTAAATCCTTGGCCCAACAAAAAAGAAATCAAGATGTGCTAAGTACCTGTACCAACTTCACACAAAGTTTAATCATTATGTATTACAAACATTTACTAACAAAGCACTGATAGCTTGTGGGATTTTTCTTAATGCTTATTTATTTATTTATTTATTTATTATTAGTACATATTTGTGGTACATGATCTTTACATTTAACTTACAGAGTAGATACATGTACTTAATATCTTAATTGTTATTTAACTTTAATTGTTTTTATTTTATTAATTATTTTTATTTTACTTCTCCTCTCTTCTGTCTCCCTTCTCCTCTTTTCTGTCTCCTTTCATCTCTATATCCTCTTCCCATTTTCAAAAGGTCTATTTCCCTGTTTTGTATTAACCATCTTTTATTTGTTTTTAAAAATTATTTATATGTTGTGGGTCTCATATAAGAGAAGTTATGCAATAGATTAGTATCTGATTTATTTCATTCTTTATAGATTTAAAGTCCTACAAATGAATCATATATATTCTTTTTTATTATTGAGACTTTTATTTTTTATTTAGAGAAAAAAGCAAAACACAAAAAGGGTAGAAATATTACAGAATTTCAAAAAACTTAGAAATCACTACTTGATAAATTATATATATTTTATCTTAGAAGTAGTTGCTCAAGTCAAAAAATCAAAGCTTAAAAAGTGGACAATCAAATAATGACAGTACAAACCATTCTATTTGATGAACTAACAAATACTTATACTTAGTAGTATGGTTATCTGCCTTGCACACTGAAACATACATACAGTTAAATCATTTGAAGTGCCTTCTTTCCCTTTCATTACCTCAATATCTATTATATATTTTGGATCTTATACTCTTTCAGTTTTTGTTATTATTTTTTATACTGGAGAAACAATACAATATTTACCAATGTGAGTCTGATTTATTTCACTTATGAAGATAGTCTCAAGTTGCCTCCATTTACCTATAAAAACCTCAAGATCATCCTTTTTATAGCTGAGTAATATTCCATTGTATAAAAGTACCACATCTTTTTCATCCATTCTGCAGTTGATGGGCATTTTAGCTGTTTCCAAGATTTAACTATTACAAATTGCACTGCTATAAACATGGGTGCACAGATATCACTGAGACATGACCTTTTCAATTTTTCTGGGAAAAGACCCAGGAGGGGAATAGCTGGATTCAATGGAACTTCCAATCTTAGTTTGCTGAGGAATCTCCATACTTATTTCCACAGTGGTTGTACCAGTATACACTCTCAACAACAGTGTACAAGTTTTCCTTTTTCCCTACAGCCTCACCAACATTTGTTATCCATTGATTTCTTGACAGCAGCCAATCTTTCTGGGGTGAGATGAAATTTCAATGCAGTTTTAATTTGCATTTCTTGAATGACCAGAGATGGTGAACATTTCTTCATGTATTTATTTGCCATTTGTCTTCATCTGAGAAATGTGTGTTCATCTCAGATCTCCATTTTTGGAGACGGTCTTTGAATTTGGGGGGCTTGATGTTTTTCAATTCTTTGTATTTTCTGGATATAAGTCCCTGGTCTGGGAGACTGCTGGCTAAAATTTTTTCATATTCTGTAGGTTTTCTTTTCAATTTGTTGGTGATTTCTTTTGAAGTACAAAAACTTTTTAAGATAAGATGAGATCCCAGCTGTTGATTCTTTGAAGTACTTTCCATGCGATTTGTGTTTTGTTCATGATCAAATATATTCTTATTTATGGCATAATAGTATTCCATTATGTATAAATGCCATATTTCCACTATCCATTCATCTGTTGATGGGTGTGTAGGCCAGTTTCAAGATTTAGCCATTATGAGTTATACTTCAATAGATGTACTACTGTCTGTAACACAGAAGTATGATTTTTAACTTTTTGCAAAAATACGTAGAAGGGGAATAACTGGGCTAAAGGGTATTTATTTGTTTATTTATTTATTTTTGAGAAATCTCCATTCTGATTTTCATAGTGGTTGTACTAGTTTACATTCACATCAGCAATGTTGGAAAATGGTTTTCACCATAACGTATTGCCAGCATTTGTTATTGTTTGATATTTGATGATAGCTATTCTTCTTGGAGTAAGATGCACTTTGTGTTGTTTTAATT
The DNA here is from genome assembly GCA_004027295.1 of Dolichotis patagonum. Taxonomy (NCBI): domain Eukaryota; kingdom Metazoa; phylum Chordata; class Mammalia; order Rodentia; family Caviidae; genus Dolichotis; species Dolichotis patagonum. The sequence continues at coordinate 41,913 of PVJX010015271.1, forward strand.
TGAATTTCACTAATTGTCAGAGATGATGAGCATTTTTTCATGTATTTATTGGTCATTTGTATTCTTCTTCTGAGAACTGTCTTTACTTCAGATGCCCATTGTTTTATTGGATCTTTTATTGAGGGGAATCTAATTTTGAATTCTTTATATATTCTAGATATTAATTCTTTGAAGTGTAGTGGGCAAGATTTTTTCTCTTTCTGTTGGTTGTCTCTCCAATCTCTTGATCGTTTCCTTTGTTATGCAGAAGCTTTTTAATTTGATATGATTACATTTGCTGACTCTTGCCATTATTTCCTGTGCAATTTAAGTTCTATTCAGGAAGTCTTTGCCTATTCCTACGACTTCAAGAATTTTACCGAGTTTATCTTCCAGCACTTCAAATGGTTCTGTTTTAACATTTAGTTCTTTAATCCATTTTGATTTTAGTTTAGTACATGGTGAGAGATTAAGAATCTAGCTTTGGTCTTTTATGTTGACAGGTTTTGGCCAGCAAACCACAACAGAGAGATGAATGGAGATATGAGACACAAAGAATATCTTTATTGGGATCAGGGGACTCAACTGGAATGACTTAAGTTACCAGTTTTATTGAGAAACAAAGGTGTTGTGTTCTGCTGAACATGGGTACTTATGCTAGATAAGAGAGGTATGATGACAATTATGCTGATGGGTAACTTCATCATATTGTTCCCAGGATGTTCCTCCTTGTTTCACCACCTTGTTTACTGACAGTTGAGTGGTATCCTGTCTTCGTGATGTTCCAGCTCCTCAGGGGAGGCAGTCTTCTTGCCCTGAGTCAACCAGAGCAGGTATTAACCTGCTGGGTGCTCTAAGGAACTCCACATCTTCCCCTTTTGCTTCTTTAAGCAGCTGATCAGTGAGCCAAACTTGATGCTGTTTCTAGTGTGTCAATACCTTTATTCTAATTTTACAAACTAGGCAGAAGGAGAAGGAGAGGGAGGAGGAGGAGGAGGAGGAGGAGGAGGAGGAGGAGAAGGAG
>PVJX010015272.1:0-42951 GCA_004027295.1 Dolichotis patagonum
TTTTTTTTATAAAGGGACTTTATTATTCCTATTTCAAGACTATTGTTGAAGCACCTTCATTTTTGGAAGGCCTGTGGATGATTATGAATGACAGGCTTACTGAATATCCCCTTGTAATTAATACAGTGAAACGATTCCATCTTTATCCAGAGGTGAGTGATACTCAAGACAAATAATACTTGCATTGCTTTATTGGGCTATAATTGGCTTACCGTAGTTGGTCGCATATAAAGTGTACAGTTTGATACGATTTGGCCCCAACGCCCACCCACTGAAGCCATACCACCATCCAGACATGGTCCTGTCCATCCTACCAGGAGTTCCCTTGTGCTCCATGGTAATCTCGTCTCCCTCCTCTTCTCTGCCCACGTCCAATCCCCAGAACCACCAGTATGCTTTCTGTCACTATAGTTCAGTTCACATTTTGTGGAATTTTATTCAAATAGAATCATAGAGTTGTTCTGTGCCCAGGTCTTATTTTTATAGTTGACTGAGTGTTGGCACGGATAGATCAAACATTACTTATTTTCCTTAGGAAAAGGAACACACTGCCATGCAGGGCCACCAGGGAAGTAGTAGTTTGACCAGGCAGAAGCAAGCACAAGGCAGAGCCTAGGCTCCAGCTCTCCATCAGCAAAATCAAAAGTCAACTGAAACTGGGAGAAAATATTCATAATACAAGTCACAGAAGAAGGGCGAATCTGTCCAGTGTGACAGAGCTATTCTTGTTTGTAGATGAAGAGAGCCGGAAAGAGCAACACTTTCATCTCTACCACAAGAAAGAAAGAAAGAAAGAAAGAAAGAAAGAAAGAAAGAAAGAAAGAGAGTAAGAGAGAGAGAGAAAGAAAGAAAGAAAGAAAGAAAGAAAGAAAGAAAGAAAGAAAGACAGAAAAAGAAAGAAAGAAAAGAGGGAGGAAGGAAGGAAAGAAGGAAGGAAAAGAAAAGAAAAAAGCTAGAGATTTGGCTCAGCAGTGCCTGGCAAGTGTGAGGTCATGAGTTCAATCCCTGGAAACACACACACAAAAAAAAAAGAAAAGAAAAAATCAGCTGGACAGACTCTTAATGCATTTTCTTGAACTCCTCACAAAACTGAGGTTACAAAACAAACAATCAATGAAACATTCTGAAAGGGATGGGTGCCTGGAAAGAGAAATTAGGCAACACTCAATCAACTGAGATACATGCTGCCAAATGATATAGTAACCAGTAGGAAGATTAAACTAGAAAATTTTAATGAACTGCTAAAGGCTTAGACACTGCTAGTGTGAGATGCAAAGGCCCTTGGGTCACAGGCTGTCTTGGTGAAGAAGTGTCTAAACAATGCTTTCCCTGTGAGTGAGTGAGGGAACAACACAGTACACACCACACTAAATCCACGGCCCCCGCCTCTCTTAATGAAAAAAAGTTATGATCTATGGGGGGAAAGTATCGAAGCTATAGTTTGAAAACTTTGGTGAGTACTCAATGCTAACAGAAGAGAATAGGCAGAAAAAGAATACATTTACAAAACAGCTGTGTTCCTGAACAAGGGACAGGACCACCTGTGAGGTCACACCTGCAAGACTTGGATTCACTGCATCTGCCTAAGACAAAAGCCTCCCACCCCCATTGCAATTACTGCACTAATGAACTGTGAATAAAGATGTCACAGTAGACTAGGGCTGGGTGAGGTTTTGTTTTTCAGCAACAGGCACATCCTCTATGCCCCCATCTATACTGGGTGACATAAGAGACAGTTTCTTTCTAGGGAGCAATGCAAAGAGGAAACTCAAAACCAAGCTAAAGACATGGTACCATGAGAGTAATTTGAAATCCCTGGCGTTTACAGCAAAAACAAACTACCGGTCTGGGAATCATAACAGCAACAGGCTCCAAACCCAACCCATCTCCAGACTAGTTGAATACAAACTCCCATAATAAAGGCTTAGCTGAAGGAAAGGAAAATTCTAGATGCTGAGAGGTCCAGGATCAGAGTCCTGGCAGGCTCAGTGTCTGGTGAGACTGCTGTCTGCTTTCAAAATGACCCCTGGAAGTGATGTCACAACCCTTGGAGACAAGGGGACACTGTCTTCCAGTAGCAGAAGACAGAAGGGAAGACAGCAGATGAAGCCTGTCAAGGCCTTAATCCCCTCCAAACTCCCACCTCTTAGTGCTGTCACACTTGCCAGTAAGTTTAGCACCTGAGTTTTGCAGGGAGCACGTTCAAACTATTGCAGGGCCCACTGGTGTTTGTGGACTGTCAAGTTCTTGAACTCCAAATCATAAATAAAGCAAAAAGGGAAGCTCTGGGAACTCATGATCATGTCAGTCTCTGGGCTCTGTGCCGGACAGTCTCCTGCACATTTTGTGCTTGATTTATACATAGTACATAGGGTTTTCATTTGTAGTTGGAAAAGGAAGAGAATATGTAGTCCATCATCAGAGAAGTAAATATTGGCATTATTTGTATACTATTTTTTCATTTTCCTTCATTTTGAATTATTTTCTAATTTCCATATTATTTTTCTTTGATACATTGTAAATTTAGAATTATGTTGTTTTCAACATAATTGGGAGGTTCCCCAGATTTGTGTGTTTTAAAATGTCACTTGTAATAGTAACAATTGTGCAGTCTGCCTAGAATGATAGAAGTTTCTGCACCAACTTTGTATCTTGCATTACTCATCAGAGGCATGGTTTTGATTTTATGTATTTCCTCTTATGGTCATCTGTCTGTGGGTAACATGCAAGAATCAGACAAAATACCTGTTTTTTACATTTTCAGTTTAAGTTAAGGTTGACTTACTCTGCATATATGAGGATTTGTTCCAGTGTTCAATAATTATTAGATCTTTCAATTTATTATGCATTGATTTCCAAAAGCATAATCTTAGAAACTTTAACTACTTTTTCTTTTTACTAACTTGACAATATTTATCTAATAATTAAGAAATATTTTTAGTTTCTTCTTTTATGTGGTGAAATAATAATTATATTACAGTTCCTTCTAAAACTTGACAGCCTTGTAATGGGCAGATAAAAAGGAGTTGTTCTGAGTCTTTATTTTCATGTTTTGTAAACACAGTATTGAGAAGATCTAAATTTACTGCCAACTCTCAGGTAGCACAACATGTCAAGTTGTATATTACTACCTTTTGTGCTTATGAGATTAATTTCTCACATGAAACTAAAAACCTAAGTATACATCAGTGTTTTGAAAAGACAAAAGTATTTGCTGTGTGTCAGAACTTTTTTTTTTTTTGAGATAGTGTCTCACTCTGTAATTCAGGTTTGTTTTAACTTACTCTGTAGCCCAGGCTGGCCTCAAATTTGCAGCAACCCTTGGCCTCAGCCTCCTGAGTGCTGGACTACAGCGTATGCCATCCTGTCCAGCAGCACTTTTTATACAAGCCCTCATCTCTGCTCCTTCTTGCAAATGAGGCTCTGATGCTGAAGGATCACTTGAAGACAAAGAAGTAGTAACTGGCACAATACAGGCTATCACTTGAGATCTGATGTGAAAGCCCTGCTTTCCCTGCTCTGTCAGAGCATATCCCGGAGAGGAATAGAATTCCAGATTTAGTGCACACTTTAAGCAGTACTTTTGTGTATGTGTGAAAACACACAAGAATAGGAATGATGTGGCAAATTTTAGCAGAATGTTAAGTTTTTAAAAATAAAATGATAAAATAGTAAATCTACACTTACTCACATGGAAAAATCTTTATGCTGATGTTTAGTGATGTATATTCTGTTGCTATCTAAAGTATGACCTCGATCTCATTATGTGACATGAGTAACTCTAACTGTGTGCTTAGAATGTTCAGGGAGGTGACAGGAAGGATGACCACCCAAATATTAAACGTGTTAGTTCTGAGTGGTTTTCACTTTCAGTTTTTTCAACTTTTTTTTAAATGCTTTTCCTCAGTGATCTCACATTGTTATCCAAATTCTACAAAGTTATTTTTTAAATTTTATTTTGAAAAGAATAAAACCAAATGAGAAAAAAATAAAAAACAAAATAGGGTCATTCAAAACAAAAAGATGGACATAGTACATGATTTAAAACCACAATACAAGGTGATCTACAATGGTTACCATGATGTCTCTTGTTATCTTCTATAGAATTGCCCATATCATCAGGTACAATAAAATGGAACATAGCAGTACAGGACAAAATCAATAAAAATAACATTGGAGACATTATAGGACTGCAAAAGAGGGTAATAGTCAAACCAGACTAGGTATCGTAGTATCTTATTCTCTTATTCTCTTCAGTTGTAGTTGCCTATACTCTCAGACTTGATACTATCAAACATAACAGATTCGAATAAAATCAGTCAAGATGGTGATCGAACAAGACAGATTCAAATAAAATCAGTCAAAACAAGGTAGTGAAAGCAATACAGGTTTCAGATTAAGTTAATAGGAAATTAAAAATGGTTACCATAGCATGGCCTGCTATCTTTGGAATAGCTGTCTATGCCTTCAAATCTAGTAAAAATTGACAAACTGGAACAGAATATAACCAAACTAAACAGAGCAATGAAAACAATATGAGTTTCAAATCATGATACAAGATTACCAATGTCCTCTGCCTTCCCTATTTAGATAATTCCTTCCCTTTCACTTTCCCAGGGTGCATTGTATATTTTGTATCCCACTAACCCCTTTAGTTTTTAGACTGGGGAGGCAACCTGCTATTTACCTACCTTCTGGACCTTTTTATCCCTGAGCTTGATCTCAGGTTGTATATATTTACCTACAAGACCCTCAAGGTTTTCCTTCCTTATAGCTGAGTAGTTCTCCATTATATAATAGTGTTATGTCTTTCCAACCAATCTGCAGCTGATGGGCAAACTACCCCCACTTTTTTCTGGTTCCCTGTCACATAGAGCATTATTTTCTCATTTTTGACTTTCAGTCCATAAACCTTCTTTCAGGGTAAATATATTTCTTATATAGAGCATCTTGATGGACCCTATCTCCTAATCCACTCTGTGTTTCTTTTTATTAGGCTATCCATGTTAGCCATTGTGGCCAGTCTTCTCTGCCTCATCTCTGCCATACTATTTTTCTGCTATTGGTTGTCTACTTTTCCCCTTCATCCACTGTCTGGCCCATTCAGTGAGCCCCTCTGTTGCTGTTTTTGAAACCATGGTCTTTTTCTCTCTCTCTAGAATGTCTTTCAGTATTTTTTGTAGGGTTGGATTGGTGGTCACGAGCTCCCCCAGTTCCTTTTTGTCATGGAAGCATCTTGTTTCTCCATTAATTTTGAGAGATAGTTTTGCAGGGTACATCAATCTGGGTTGGAAGTTATTTTCTTTCAGGGCTTGTAATACTTCAAGCTCTTTTTGGTTTGTGTCGAGAAGTCTGCTGTGATTCTGATGGGTTTTCCTTTATAAGTGATCTGTTTTTTTTCTCTGAAACTTTTAATATTCTGTTCTTGTGTTGAATTTCTAAGACTTGATTGTTATATGTTTGAGTGTAGATCTATTTTGGTTATAGCTAGCTGGAGTTCTGTATGCCTCATATATCTGGATAACATTTCCTTTTCCTATGCTTGGTAAGTTTTCTTTAATTATTTCTGTAAATAGCCTTTGTATTTCATTTCTGTTTACCCCTGCTTCTTCACTCACATCTTTTATTCTTATGTTATAGATCCTCCTGTCATCTTCTAGCCTTTGTTTTGTTACTTCCTGGTCTCTTGTTATTTTTAAGAAATCTTTCCTTTCACGATCACACGTTGCAAACCTGTCTTCAAGGTTTGATAGTCTATCTTTAGTTTCTTTTAAGTAGTTTTGCCAGGTTTCAGTGGAGTTTTTAATTTCGTGGTAGTCTCTTTGAATCTGTTTCATGTATTCTGGATTTTTTTATATTCTTCATCAACGGTTTCTCTTATTTTCCTATGCCCCTCCATTCTTCCATCTGTGTCTTCTTAAGAGGTACTTAGCATTTCTTATTTTTCTTTACTTGTATTAGAATTTCTGTTTTTAATTCTTTCTTTCTTTCTTTACTTGTATTAGAATTTCTGTTTTTAATTCTTTTATAATGTCATGAAGATAATTCTTTATGTCAGATGCTGCTTTTTCCCACATCGCAGGTGTGCATCCCCATCTCTTCTGTGTTTATTTCCCCCTGGGCCAGTAGTGTTTGTGTTGGGGACTGGAGACTTCTTTTGTTTCTTCCTCTTGTCATGTTTCTGGTTTCCTCCAAACAAGTGGACAGCAGGGTTTGAATTTCTGTTTTTAATTCTTTTATAATGTCATGAAGATAATTCTTTATGTCAGATGCTGCTTTTTCCGACATCGCAGGTGTGCATCCCCATCTCTTCTGTGTTTATTTCCCCCTGGGCCAGTAGTGTTTGTGTTGGGGACTGGAGACTTCTTTTGTTTCTTCCTCTTGTCATGTTTCTGGTTTCCTCCAAACAAGTGGACAGTAGGGTTTGCCCACACTTCCTGTATTGGCCACAATTACTCTGAAGCATGCTGGCTAGGGATTGCTGCCCTCCCCAGTCTGCTGATGACTGCTGAAGTACAAGCAGGAGTGGGGCAGGCTGACCCCTCCCTTCTGAGCTGGTCAAGCTCTGGGGGTCTTCACCACATTAGTGTGTGCAGCGTGGATGGGGCCAGTTAGGGATAGTTTCAGGGAGACCTCTTTCTTTGCTGTTGGATCACGCACAGAGGTGGGACTCAGTCCAATCAGTTCTCACCAATGTGCTCTGCACTAGGAGTGGCTGACTGAAGCTGCTGCAGTTCTGGTTCCGGGGTTGTCCTGCCTGACTCCAAAATGTTGCCCGGCCAGTCGCCCACTCCTGTGGAAGGACTAAGTTGCTTGCATTCACTGTGAGCCGGTGCAGATCTCCGAGCCAGTGCTGCTCTCCATTCCGCCACTCCTCTCCATGACCACTTCCTCCTGCCAAGGCCCTCAGCTTGCCAACCCCCAAAAAGAAAGAAAAAAAAAAGAAGAAGGAGAAAAAAATCGTGGACAGAAGACTGTAGCCAGACTCACTCTCACTGGAGGGGGTCCCGTTGTGTACGAAAGGTTGCTAGAATCTGGAGACCCATGGTTGAGGTGAGGTTGGGGGTCCACGATTTTCTTTTCTTCTTCTTTTTTTCTTTCTTTCTTTTTTTTTTGTTTCCCTTTAGTTTCTTCCTGAATCGAGAGGATCCATCTCCCTCTGTCTGGTCTCCTCCAGAATGTTTTATTCCAGCATCTGAGCTATTTCTCTCAGAGAAATATTTTTGCTGCTTACTGATGTACCATCTTCCAAGCCCCCCAGTAAAAATCTAAAGTTATTTTTAAAAAATCTTACAGATGCAAGCATTTTGCTTGTAATTTTTTTCTGTTGTTTGTTTCCCCCTTGTTTTTGTTCTTTTAAAAGTGGATTGCAGACTGGGAAGGATTAATTAAATCTTCTGCCTGGTCCTTGAATGAACACAGAAACTATTCTTCCATTTTATTCCAGTTTTTAAAGTAATTTTAATAAAAAATTCTAAGATCTAAGTGAAGTGTTATCAAATGTTTCTACAAATATTTACATTTCTGTGTTAACATCATATTTTAATTGGATGCTTTTATCAATTCTTTTTTTTTTTCAGGCCTAAGGATTGAACACAGAGTTCACCCCAGCCCTTTTTAATTTGTTATTTTGAAACAAGATTTTGCTAGATCACTAAGTTCTCCAGACAGAGTTCAAAGTCATAGTCCTCCTGTGTGAGTCTCTCTCTGAGTGCTGGGGTTACTGGTGTTTATCACTGTGCCTGACTTAATGTTTAGCTTTTAGTTATTTATACTACAGAGTTGATTGCTATATATATAAATATTACTTTGTATATATATATAATTTTTAAATGATTGTTTCCCAAATGAGATGATTTAAATAAATTTTACAAAGTTTATAATGTTAAAGGCAACTATTATAAAATGGTATTTTGGAAAAACTATAGTGAAGAGAATATATTTTCTTCCATTATCTCTTGTAGGTAGTCCTAGCTTACTGGTATCGCACTTTCACAGGAATAATGAATTTATTTGGGATACAAACTAAGGCCTGCTGGAATGTGACCAGAGCAGGATTTCCTAGTGAAGTTGAGAGCTGTGAAGGTCTGTGTCTCCCTCCAACCCTGCTGGTAGTGTCCTTAGGGCTTTCAGAACCACAAGAATCACTGTATGTAAACAGCTGTGGTTCACATTTTTTCCTTTAAGCAACACCTGAAATGATTAATCTCAATGATTATTTTACCCTTCAGTTTTCTGAGAAAGCTCTATAGTTGCTAATATGCATATAAATGTAGAATTTAGTTTGTGTACATAGCCCAGTGTCAGGCAAACGAGTAAAAGTCTCCTATATCAAAATAAGGTGACACAAATAAGAGTGTTTTGGGTTACTTCACTATACAAACTTTAGGGATCAATTAGTGAATTATGTACTTGTAATAGTGTGTTAAGGAAGTAGCATAAACATATTTAAAAATCAGATTCAGATTGTAGCAGCAACATTGCTTTATGACATGCTCATAGTCTAGTAGATAATTTTAGCTAAACCCTTTCTATGTATCTTCTACATTGATGTCTTTATCGAATAACCTCTTTGGGAATTCTAACAGTTCTCCAGGACATGCAGTGGTCATTGCTGTTTAAGATGTGTGCAGTTCAACGTTTTGACAACCCAAAGATGATGCTGTCCCTTGTGACTCCTGTCCAGAGAGTGCATAGCACTTACAAAGTTGTTGCTTTATTTTTTCTACTCTTCATGTGACTATTTACTGCATTTTATAAATGTATTTTTATAGCTCTGTTTATAAGAATATCCAACTTTGAGAATATAAGCTAAACCCTTATTTCCCTTATATGTTTACCAATTTCTTTAGGTGATCTTTATAAAATCTAAACATAATTGACAGAAGATATCCGAGGGACCTTTAGATATTTTGTTTGTTTGTTTACAATATAAAGGAGTAGAGAAAATACCTTGTAAATTGAGAGAGTTGGTACTAGTCTGGTCAGCTAGAAGGTATAGCCTTTCTAAGAGATTAAAGCATCACCTTGTATTTTATATGGAAATATATGATATTTCTGAAATTCCCAATAAATGACAGGTTAGAATTTGGCACTTAGAATGCAGCAGTGGCCCAGTAGATGTGGCTTTTATCCCCGTGGAGTCTACTGTGAGAGGGCTCTCAGCAGTTGTAACTGTGATGGATATTACAAGTAGATAAATAGAATTGTGGAAAGAAGTATTTCAGGAGTAGGGAGCAGCAGAAGTCCTGTGGCAACAGGCATCAGAGAAGTCTGGACTTTTTAGGGCAGAGAGGGAGGGAAGGGAGGTGTTGTGATATTATCCTGGGAGTACAAGACAGGATGGGCCATGTGGTAGGGAAGGATTTTGTACTTTATTCACTGAGGAACTTTAACAGATTCTTACACAGAGCATTATTTTGGTGGTTGTATGGAAAGATTACCATTGGGTTTCATGGGACCATAGACACAATTTCTGTAGAAGGCATCTGTGAAGTGCTAGGTCTTAGAAGGCAACTTGGAAATAGAATCAACAAGACGTGGTGACTGATGAGAGGGAGGGAGGAAAGTGAAGAGCCCTATAACTCTACTTGGTTTCAATCTTGAATCATTGAGTCCCTTGAACAGTAGTAAATATGGCAAGCACAGGTGTGAATCGCTATGATTCACTGTGAATGTATGGGCCGGGGATTTAGCTCAGCAGCATAAGCACCTGGCTGGCAAGTGCTAGGTCATGAGTTCGATCCCCAGTACAAAAAAAAAAAAACCCAAAAATCAATACACTGTGAGTGTATGAGCTTGAGATGTCACGTGACTACCTGGATAGATAACTTTAGGAATAAGAAGAATGTTTAGGGCTGAGTATAGACTTGGACTCCTCTCTGTGTAGATGATACTTGGAGCTACAGAAGTGGAAAAGTTTTCTTAAAGAGAATATGTATATAGTGAGAAGAGAAGAAAGCAGGCGACAGAGGCTAAGGAGATCGAGTGTTGAAGGAAGGGTTCATAAACAAGAGAAGTTAAAGGACAGACTGAAAGGAGTGACTAGCGAGGTAGGAGGGATCACAAGGGCCAGCCTTCAGGTCTTGGCTCCAACAGTTAGATATGAGAAACTTTTGGCAAATTACTTAAATTCTCTATGATTTGTTTTCTCAGACATAAAACTACTTTTATGCCAATTAATCACATCAATTTTGTCTGAGGATTATGTGAAATGATCAAACAAGAAGTACTATACACACAATCTTACACAGTAAGTCCCCAATTTACAAATCAGTTCCATTCCTGGAGGATGTTTGTAAATCAGATTCATTTGTAAGTCCAACAAAGTGAATTTTATAATCTTTGACACAAGTATACAATGTAAGGCATAAAAAAACCCTAAATGCAAGGTCTGTTCGTATCTGTGACAGTTCATGAGTCTGGGACTTACCGTATGTAGGATATATTAAGATTCTAGCTCTTGATAGTAATGGATCAAATAACTAGATCATCTCAAGGAGACTAAAGCTGCTCCTTGAGGTAAGAGGCTTTGTCTTACTTATCTTGGAGCCTAGAAAAGATAAAAGTAATGTAGTGACGTTTTCTTGGAAGTCACCAAAAGTCTCCAAACACTGAGCAATAGCAACCACATCTTTATTAGTAAGAAGCCCCAACAGTTATCTCAGTACAAAAGGAGTATATTAGAGGAACTTATAAACATAACTAGATAATGCATTATGGAGCTGGAGATGTGGTTCCGTGTCGAGCCCTTGCGTAGAATGCACAAGGCCCAGGGTTTGATCCATAATGACAACTCCTGTCACACACACACATACACACCTTATATATGGGTAAGCACTAGTGCAGCTGTGGAAGAGGGCCTCAATCTGAAAGAAAATGTTTTCAGCAAATTCATGAACTTTTGAGTAAAAAGCATTGAGATAATTATGCCCCTTGCTTTACAGCCATTTGCCCACTAAATAATGAATAATCTGTGTCTTTTCAAAGGATTGGGAGATCCTGCTTACTTTTATGTGGATGTAATTTTTATCTTAAATGGATTAATGGTGGGATTGCTGTTCCTCTATGCTGCATATCTGAGGTAAGATCTGACTGAATTTATAAGCACTGACTGATAATTGTTGATTACATTAAAGAGATAATTAATGAGAGTTACTGATTAATCATAAGAACATTTGTAGATTTATTTGATTTTTTAGATGCTTAACCAATATCATGCATCCAAAACCTGGAAATGTCACTTAAAAAAATACCTTAAATAAGACCTCCCTTTTGTCCTTGTGGCAATATTTTTTTTAAATTACGATTTCTCTGCTGAAGTTTTAATGAAAATATCTTTCTTTGTGAAATTATTACATTAGAGGGATCTCTGTTTAGCATTAGTTAGTTTATTTTCATTTTATTCTCTGTAAATGTGAGATTAAGAAAACTGTAAAAAGAGCTGAGCATCACTTAGAGCAGACACTGGTATTTGTTAGCCTTCCTTGATAACTGCACCACAACTTTGTTTGGGGGAACAGTGTGCCCGGTCTCAGATGATAAGTTGTTTGACATGACAAATAAGGAACCTCAGAAAGCATTTTTCTTTCTCACAAAAGGGTATATTCAGCTGTCACTTTTCTGTTTCTTCTTACTTTTACTTGGACCTGCAGCAGTCAGTTTGTGGCCATGAGGGGAAGTCTACAAAAATAACATACATATTAGACCTAACATGCTACTAAACAGACACTTACTTTTTATTTTTCTGTTGAATGATATAATAAACATCCATACTGTTTAAGCCAGTTCTGTCAGATTTTTTGTTTCCTACAGTGAAATACATTTAAGTCATCAGTTTTCTTTTCTGTGTTATCATGAAATTCAAAACATTTAACATTGGAAATCTAGATTTAATCATCCAACAAATATTTACTGAATTTGCATAGAATTTATATCAATATAGAGATTATATACGTTAGATAAACAATGACAACCCAGTAAAGAAGATAGCCAGTCTGAATTTGAGGTTTGGGGTGAGACCTCTTTGAGTAACTCGAAAGAGGGGTCTGAGTCAAGTTTATTGAGCTAATTATGGATAGGGTTGGGGGGGTGGATAGAGGTGAGGTGAGGTGAAGGTGGGCATGAAGTTGGGGGAGCAAAAGTAGCTAAGTATATGACCATAGCCACAGCTAGCGTTCTGTTCTGGGAGTGCTGTGACCAGGCCAGCGGAGCAGATATGCTGCGTCCCAGCAGAGTAAATAGGGTAGTTACAGGATGTGGGGGCCACTGTGATCATTCGCAGAGCTCAGGCACTTGCTCAGGGAGCTTGAGCAGCTGGGGACAAATGGGGGTCAGAGCTATCAGTATATACTCTTTGTTTTAGGGAGTTTTCGTCATAAAAGGATGGGCATAGAATTAGTGAAATTTAGTGATATGTTTAGTATTGTAATGGATATCCTATCCAGCACATCAGGCTAAACAATGTGTAAGGCTTAGAAAACTTGACAAAAAAAAGTAAATATTTTTGAAAATCAGTTTACATTGTTGTGTATGTAGAAAATAAAACCAATTGTACAGTATTTGAAACAACTAGAAAATTTATGATGTTACCAGAACACAAAAAATGAATACATAAAATTGTAAATTCCATGCACTAACAGCAAAGAAAAAGTGAAATTTTAAAAAGATGCTATTTAAAATAGCATTAAAATCATGAAGTTCTTAAGAATAAATCTAACAATGGATAGATATGACTTTCATGAGAAAACTGTTAAAAGTTTATTGAGATGCATTTAAGAAAATCAAAATAATTGGAGCAGTATGCCATGTTAACTGATTGGAAGATGACCATTAACCCACATTGATTTACAGATGCTGTGCTTTACCAGTCAACATCGTGGCATAATTCTGTTGACTCCTATGAGCTGGTTTTATAGTTATTCAGAAATGCAAAGGTCCAGATATAATTAGATTTTTGGAAAAGTTAAAGCTTTCTTTGTCATTTCTGTAGCATAATGCTAATGTAAATAAGACCACATGCTAGACAAAGAGATCACAGGAATGGAGTAGAGACCAGACTCAGAAACGTACATTTAAAGACACTTGGTGTATGACAGAGCAGATGTTGCAGACTGGTGGAGTAAAGGTAGTCTTTTCATAAATGGTGTTGGACCTGTATATCGATAATTCCAGAGTCAGGATAATGGCTGTCTCAAGAGGGTTCAACAGAGACTTAGGGTGTAATCATTTCTCTATTTCAGTTATATTTATACTAGCTACAAGGGTGTTCAATTCATAATTGTTCTATAAGCAAGAGATTTTGTATACTTTTCTATGTGCCTTATTGGAAGACTTTGCAAGGATAGCTTTGGGATAAGTTTTATCAGGCTTAAGTGTTCTATTTATGAAAATAGTTTAGACTTATTTCCTTTTTAATGTAGAAAACATTACATAGCTATGACTAAAACTTTTAAATCAGTATTTTTCACTAGGAGGGCTACCAAGAGTATATGCCTTCTCTAAACTGGCTACACAATTCTATACATTACTAGTCTCCAGTCTTTAAGAAGGATATGTGGATGTAATTGTTATGAACTATAAAAATGCCACTGAAACTGTGATGAGATTGGAAACTAAACTATTTGAGAAGCGAAAGAAATAGAAATTTAAAGCAATACCTTGGAATTCAGACACACTGTTTCTGTTCCTCAGGTGAATAACCATAAAATATTAATATGCACATTTAACTTGATTAAATCTAAAATGAACCCTTATCTTTTCCGTTCTTCTGATCACTACACGGAATTGTAGAATACTGTCTTGAAACACCCTCTCATGTCTTACAAGTTAGTATTATAGTCAGTGCTCCTGTTACCCCTCCCCAGCAGCATTAGCATTAGCATTTTGGGGGGTGCCACATGTTTTAAGTCATCCACATGTTCCCAGTTTCTGTGTGCACAGCCTGTCCTTGTTTCTCACACCTTCCTTCTTTTAATTTCTTTCTTTTTGAAGTGCATATCTTGAATTTCATTTGGTGAGAGTCTGTTTATGGTCACCCACTTCCCAGTCACTTTCCTCAGCTTGTATTTTTTTAACTCCTTCCTTCCTTCTTTTCTTCATTCATCCACCCAGTACTTACTGTCTTCTGAATGTGGATCTAGGGATTGGATGTGGTGACCACACACATAGCCACAGAAGGCAGCTGTGATATGGCAGCTCTTACTCTCTGATGGTTATTGGCTGCCCTCGTACATCATTGCTGTCTTTAGACTCAACAAAAGGGTGTGTACCGTCACTTCCTTCTGTTAAACAAAACTGGTGTACTGTATCTGTCAGTCAGTTAAACTTGATTTCAAAAGACAAAATTGCCTCCATGTAGATTATCCAAATAATGTGATGTAGACTGAAGTGCTAGTCTGTTGGTATAAAAGAATGTTTTTAATACTAGGGTTTGAACCCAGACTAGGTTCCAATTTACAATCTTCCTGCCTCGGCTTTCTAGATTGCTGGGATTATAGATGTGTACCACCATGCATGACTTGTTAAAAATTATTTTATGCTCACAAATTACATATTTTATTTAGAAGACATTTTAAATATAAATTATAAAATGTAGATTATATCACATGTAAAATTTATATGCTTGTACTTTCAAGATTAAAACAATGACTCTTCAAAGTTTTACTTGTTTTAAGTACAGAAAAATAATTTTAAATTCTGAAGTAATTTTTTTAAAAATCTTACCTTATTTTACATGAATTATGATTTCATACTTTTTTTTTTACAGTGAGACTCAATTAGGAGGTCTAATTACAGTACTGTGCTACTTTTTCAACCACGGAGAGGTTTGTTTTATAGAAAGTAATTTTTAAGTACTAGAGAGGCTATATAAGAACATGGAAATATCATTAAAACAATATATATTTGCATATTGTGGCTTGACAATATTTGGCAGACTATTATGCTGTAAATTGATATTTTAATTGTGTTGATCTAAATTTTGAAATTATTAGAGGTTAAAATATGTGGAATAGCTTGCCTGATCTTTAGTGAGTACTTCTTTACATGTATGTTCACTAAAACAAAGGAAATACTATACTTCTTGAGTCAGACACTTTACATTATTGTATTTACTCCTAGCAGACTTAGAGGTAGTTGCTGTCCTCACCATACACATTCTGATACTATTATTACAGCGCTTAGGCTACTTACCCAAGATTGTACATTCTCTACCTTATAAAACGGATCCTCTCTCCCCCAGTACTGAGGATTGAACCCAGAGCCTGCACACTGACCTATACATCACTAGACTGGACTCAAGCTTGCAAACCTCCTACCTCAGCCTCACAGAGTGCTGAGATTGTAAGAGTGTACCACCATGTGTGGCTACTTTTCTCTTTAATAATATTTCGGTTTTTGTATTGTGGTAAGAGCACTTAACATAATATGTGCCCTCTTAACAGATTTACAGCCTTGTAATAGAGTATTATTAACCAAACCTTGTAGTCTAAAATGTATTCATCTTGCTTAGGTGAGACATTATGTGCTTGCACTTCTCCAGGGTTGGAAGCTACCCTGGAATCCGACCATGAGTACAAAGCCAAGGATTTGCCATCCACCACCTTGCTTCTATGTCATCATGACACAAGATGTTGAATTAAAAGTAGAAATTTAGTTACTAATTCATCCCGAAGGAATGTAGTCCTCCAAAAAAGAGCTCATAGAAACTATGATGGATTCACTGGACAAAATGTTGCATATATACAAACCATGTGCTCAACTGTGAGCTATTGAGGACATGGCAGTGACAGAGAGAACCTGACTGTTAACTCTTGAAAGCAGACTAGGTACTATGTAATGCCACAGGTTATGTAGGCTAGAAGTCTTTATGTGTTGCTAGTGGATTAAGTCTTAAATCAGTTAGACAAAGGAATAATAAGAACTATACAAAAATGCTTTCAATCTATTATTTCAACCTAAAGCAAACAAATACCTTGTCATTAAATAATCTGTTGACATAAAGAGAAAGCCTTGTATTTGAGTATATTGGACTACTGGTGGTATGAATTAACTTTTTATTTCAGTTATAATTCATCTTCCAAGGTTTACAATTTGAGTTTCTTAGAACAGTAATTTTTTAAGACTCTTACAGATGACTGTAATAAGATTTTAAATCCTTTCAAGAATTTTTGATATAAAATTTTTATCACACTCCTACCTGTTTGTCTTAGACATTGCCTTAAAGTATACATGAATATTTAATACTTACATTCTATGTATCACATTACTTATATTATGTGCCTTCCATTAGTAATTCTTTATTACTTCCAGTTGTCTTTAAAATTTACAGTTAACTCCTTTAAAGATGTATTGTACACACTCAGAGGAGATCTTGACTACTTGTGCCACCTGGACTTGTTATATGTAAACTCTTGGTGTTTGCAAATGCCCCAGGTGACACCTGTTTGAGTATTGCTCCAGGTCTGGAACTCAAGGCCCAGGACATAAGACTGGACTGTGAATCTGGCCCAGGAATCCTCACAGCCCTCATCTCTGCCTTCTTGGTGGTCTCTGGGGCATGTTTTTGCTTGGTCCCATAGATCTGGCACTTGTCCTGGGCTTGGCAGCTGGTTGCTCTACTCAGCGGTCCCACATCCCCAAGGAGCTCCAAGCTTTGCCTGCTTTCAGGAAGTAGGATCAGTGGACATGGGGTTAAAGTTCCCAGGGGCAGCCAACCCCTTGTTAGGCAGATGATGTTTGCTGTCAGACCTGCCGTGAACCCAGACTTTTGTTCATCTCAGGCCACCCGTGTGATGTGGACGCCACCTCTCCGCGAAAGCTTTGCATATCCATTCCTGGTGCTTCAGATGTATATTTTGACCGTGATTCTCAGGTAATTTTGATTTATAAAACACAGCTAAGTAAATTCAAGTTGAGTTTCTTAAAATTTGCATCAGCCTGTTGTAATTGCTTTATTTAGGCCGTGTTTTTAGTTATTTTAAAAATAAACCAAGCTTAGAGTTAAGGTAATCTAAAATTTACTGTGTAAATTTGATCTCCATTTAAGTGTTCAGGCTACAGGTTTTAGATGACTATATTGTAAAAAATAAAAATATTTGTTTTTATTTATGATTTGCAATGATCCAACAGTTTTGTTTTGTTTTGTTTTGTTTTGTTTTTGGGGGGATACCATGACTCTCACTCAGGACCTCATGCTTGCCAAGCAGGCGCTGTGTCACTGAGCCAAATCCTGGGCCAAGTCAATAATGTTTGAAAAATACTTATTTTTTGTTCAGAGTTTATGTACTCTGACTCATTGCTTTCCAAACTCTGTTTTGATGGAACATTGATATATGAGCCATGAAAAAATTGTACTATGTGAAAAAAGAATTTGGAAAATATTGAATTAGAGAGAGGGAGGAAGGGAGGGGATGTAAATTCATTTGAATGATGTTTCTACCAGTTCAGCCAGTTTTATTTCAACTGTTTTTCTTGGACACTTTTTTTGTTGGAATTAAGCTTATAAGCATTTCAGAAATGTAGCAAGTCTGAGAAACAAACTATTATAAATTCATGATAGAAATAAATTTCATAGAATGTTAGTGAGATCTCACACTGAATGAAGTAATGATAGATTTCTTCAAAATCCTAGGGAACCCATCACATTTCATTTACTTATCCTTCGCAGATTGCATCTTCTGTGAAAATCATTTGTGTACCTACCTTCCTTCCTTCTTTTCCTTTTTCATTCAGTAGTAAACTGGTGAATCATGCATTGATAGAGAAATGTCTGCATCTATATTTGCATATCTAAATGTACTGCACTGGAAACAGAGATCATGCCCTATAACCTTCATGCCCTATAATTCTAACCATGAGCCTCACATGTGAACATTTGAGGTGCTCCTCCGCTAGTTGATTAAATGGAAGGTAACCTCTGCATCCTGGGGAGGCCACAAGCCTTAGAGAGGAGCAGCCTGAGTCCTACTTTGTTACCTGCCTGACAGGTTTATTTGGGGGCTGCATTTAATTTTGGACATCTGCTCCCTGTCCAGATTTCTATGTTTGTTCAGTACGTTGCCTCCTATGAACAAATACAGTAAAGAAAATTGCTTATTGCCACACCTCTCCTTTTATTCCCAGTTTAATGAGTAGGAAGATGGCTCTTTTGACTGAATGACTGCCTGACTGACTTAACTGAAGTGATGTCAGTTTGAACAGACAGGGATTTCATAGAACACAGTGTTCTACTTAGAACATGTAGGATTGTATCTCTGTGGGCACATGCTGTACTCTTTACCTGAGTCAAAAGTAGTTTTTGTTTGACTGAAAATAAGATTAGCAAGTGCTTAATGAATATTTTGATAGTATTACTAAGCAATATTTAAATTTTTGCTTTTGTAATCTATAAAAAAGTTATTTATGAAAAACTTAATGCCACCTTTATAAAAACAACAGTTGCTGTTTTATTTACAAAAAATACTTGTATTTCTTTTTTCGTCTTCTAAAAGATCATAAGCTCCTCTGTGATAAGAGGTATTGGTTACTGTATGTTTTAGTATTACAAAATGGACGATTTGAACTTCAACTGCAGTAAGTGCTTAATGAATATTTTGATAGTATTACTAAACAATATAAATATTTAAATTTTTGCTTTTATAAAGTTATGTATAAAAAGTTACTTTCCAGCTGTATTCCAGAATTAGTTTTTAATTTGTTGTCTTAAAACTTTTTCCTTAAATTTTTCCATAGTTGTTAACTTGTTTCTTCACCAACACTTGTAATTTTCCTCACTGTTTTCTGAAATATAAAAGTGGCAATAAGTGAAGACTATAGCTGCGTGCGTAGAGGGGACAAACAGCTAGAGGCAGGCAGAGCCACTGTCCCATCCTGTTTTCTCCTGGCTTCCTGCTGGCATGTTTAATTTTGAATGCCATGCACACTTACAGGGAAATAGACTTTTATATTTATTTTTTTAAGTTTCTAAAGTAACCTCTATTGGTTGCTTGGGACTTTCATATTTAAAATATTTTATTTAATGATGCTATACATTATTTCAGATGTGCTGGTTTTAGTTTTTTTAATAAACTGACTTTTAAAGTTAACTATATTATGTTGTATTATATCAAAGGTAAGAGGATCATTTAAGTTGTGTCATTTTGCAAGTAACTTTTTTTTTTTAGCATTTGGCTATCTTCATGACTGTTTCTACTTCTCTCTGCTTAGGACCTCCAGCAATTATAGAAGACATTACATTGCCCTCTGTCTTGCCAATGTTGCTTTTATGCTTCCCTGGCAGTTTGCTCAGTTTATACTTTTCACACAAGTAAGATGATTTTAACTTAATTTAAATCATATGCAGTTTGTTCTTGGTATTTCTATAAAAGTTTTAAAATGTGATTACATTTATATGCTAACAGATTTTTCAAAATACAGAATAATTACAAAGATTATATAAATGTGATTTAAAAAGATAATTCTGTATTCTTTAGTTTATTGGTTACTGATGAATATTAATGATCAACATATAAAGGATTTTTCTGTTAATTTTATTCACACATTTTCCTGTTGGAGGATGAGATAACATCTGTGTATCTGTTTCCCTGTAAAGTTTCTTTTTTGGGTGCCTAGCTACACCAAATGCTAAGGCCAGTCCTACTCTTTACAGTCAGGTCCAGCTGATCGTGTTCTGTTCTGGTCCAGCTAAATGTTGGCCATTTTGTCTGAAGAACAGACTTTTACCTGAAACCATATCTCAGAGCTGTAATCATGATATTGCTTACACAGCTAAGTAACTTAGTAAAACAACTAAGTAACTAATGGTAATAAACTTCAGAAAAGTCAAGAAGCAGAGATCAAAAAGACAGTGCTGATGAAATTTTATGCTACTGAGATTTTCCGCTAAGGCTAACAAATCCTAGCACTGATCATGATAATAATAGTCTGTGTTGGAGGTAAGAAATTCTGCCAAGAGGCCTCATGCTGCCAATTATCACAAAGAATGAGATTATAACGTCAGTTTAATCAGCACTATATGTTTAAAGAATGTTTTAACAGTATTTCCACTGCTTTACTGCCTTTTAGTTGACACCTTTCAGGTGTGTGGTTGTCATTATTTAGGCATGCTAACCTATCAGAATATGTTTGTGATGAGCATCACCTCATTGCAAGCAAATTTATTAATCCAGTGTGTTGATAAATCTATGGGATGTGATAAAAAATATAATAAATGTTTAATTTGAAAAAAATATTTGGCTAAGAATCACCCCTTAAAGTTTTCCCCTTCACTTTGAATGTATTTGTCCTATCATTCTTGCCACTTTCTGAAGCAGTTCTGAAGTCCTCTTTCATAAGTAACTTCAGTTGTGCTGATGTGGCTGCCACCATATCCTGAATCAATTCAAAATGTTTGCCCTTCACAGTCATTTGAAACTCTATAGTACCAGTTCCAGTGACTAAGGCAGGTGAGGCTCTGAGTTCAATTCACACAAAAAGTAGAAACAATAGTAATAAAGAGGACACACTGTGATGTTATTATGAGCCTGCCTTTCCTTGGATGGTGCTCAACTACAGCATTTAACAAATTTTAATCACAGCTCATAAAGACACTTACAGAAAGAGACCTCCCACAACTGCTTTAGAAGGAACAGTGGGAACTGTGTGAGAGAAAGGAATATGAGGGGAGAGTTAATGGCAGTATGTTTTTCTACTGTGATAAATGTTTTTAAAAAATTAAACACCATATGTTTTGATCACCCCTTTTAAGTAAGTCCTCTGGATAAGTTTAATATTCCCTTAGTGACTTTTTATTCATTCAAATGTATGTATAGAGGCTTTTATTTTTCTTATGTATGGAATTTGTGTGTTTGTCTTTTTATACTCATGAGAAAATTCAAAGTTATTTTTCTGGGAATAGTCTTAAGATTTTAATCTTGAATAGATGTTTCATAGATTAAACTTAAAATTAATTAATGTATTCTGACCATAAGAGAAATGTATGCTAAGGAACCAAAGATTGGTGACACATTTTTTGGCCTTGTTGTTTGATTTAGTCTTTTTTTATTTTAAAGAGAATAAAACCAAAAAAATGAAACAGAATAAAGCCAATTTAAACAAAACAATGAGAGTGATTCAGGACTTCAAAACAAGATAATAGGAATTCAACAATGGCTACCACAATATATCTTGTTATCTTCAAAATATCTGCCTATACCATCAGGAATTATAGAATCAAAACAAAACAGAATAAAACAAAACAATGTAAAGGATACAGGATTTCAAAACAAGATAATAGGAAATTAACAAGAGTTACCACCTTTCCTTGTTAGACATTTGCTCCCCTTTCACTTCCACAATATCTATTGTACATTTTGGATCCCACTAAGTCCTTCAGTTTTGTATGCTAGGGAGACAACACAGTGTTCAGCCATGTGAGTTTGAACCATTTTACCCTTGAGCGTGGTCTCAAGTTGCATCCATTTACCTACAAGAACCTCGAGATTATCCTTCTTTATAGGTCCTGCCGTATTTTTCTTACCTATCCTACAGTTGATGGGCAAGCTGCCCTTCCTTTCTTCCAGGTCCTTGTTGCAAGGAGCATTGTCTTTTCTTCTCTGACCTTCAGTCCATGAATGTCCTTTCAAGCCAAATGTGTTTCTTGTATACAGCATATCGATGGATCCTGTCTCCTGATCCACTCTGCTTATGTTTCTTTCTATTGATGAATTGAGGCCATCTACATTAATGGTTATGACTGCCATGCACTGGCTCATCTCTGCCATGCTATACTCCTGCTGTTGGCCTCCCACTTTTCCTCTACCTGCCCTCCTTGGTGATTCCCCTTCTGCTGCTGTTTCTGGAACTGTGATCATCTTTATCTCTCTTTAGAATATCCTTCAGCATTCTTTGTACAGTTGGTTTGGTGGTCACAAATTCCTTCAGTTGTTCTTTATCATGGAAGTATGTTTGTTATGGTTTGTGTTTGGCCGCCCCCACCCCCAGCCTTATGCAGTCATGGAGGTGGCTGAATCTAGCATTTATGATTGGTTTGTTGTCTAGCAATGGGACTGGCAGTGTGAGTGCTGTACCCACCTAGGGTCGAGGAGCCAGAATACAATGTAAGGAAGAGAAGGAGGCATGCTTTCCTCTTTTTATCCCTTTCACTCTTGTCATTTGCAACCACCATAAATGGCTGCCCCTCAGCCATGCTACCCTCCCTTGGAACCAGCTGAGTATGGCCTAAAACCAAAACTGTAAGATAAATCTTTCCTTGCTTCACTTTTGGCATCAGGTATTTTGTCTCAGCAATGAGAGAAAAGTAACCAAGACAATCTTATTTCTTCATTAATTTTGAAAGATACTTTTGCATCAATCTGGGTTGGAAATTGTTTTCTTTCAGGACTTGAAACACTCTAATCTTTTCTTCACTTGATGGTTTGTGTTGAGAAGTCTGCCATGATTATGATGGATTTTCCTTTAGAGATGATCTGTTTCTTTTCTGTAATAACCTTTGATACTCTGTTTTTGTGCTAAATTTCTGGGACCTTGATTATTATATGTCTGGATGTAAATTTATTTGGGTTATGGCTAGTTGGAGAACTGTATGCCTCACTTATCTGTGTGTCTGATCCTTTTCCCATGTTTGGGAAATTTTCTGTTATTACTTCTGTGAATAGTCTTTTAGTATCATTTGTGTTGATCCCTGCTTTTTTGCTGACACTTACCATTCTTAAATTATTTTTCTTTGCATTGTCTTACAGCAGTTGAATTATTATTTCCTGGTTCATTTTTTTAATTATTATTTTGAAGGTACTAGAAATACAACGGAACAAGACAGAACAAAGCCAATTGAGACAGTGCAATGAATTTGGTACAGAACTTCACAGCAGGTTACCAGGATAACAGTAATAGTTACCATAGTATATCTCATTATCTTCACAATAGTTGTCTAATCAGTTAGGTACAGCAAAATCAAACCAAAGACAGAACATTATAAAATCAATTGCAAGAGAATATTGAATAGAGTAAAGCAATTAATCATAATGAAACAAAATTGAAAAAACACTTGCTGTCAAAGAGAAGATAGAGGAGACCCCCCATATTTGCTATATTGCATACAGCCATCCTGCCAAGAGATGCTCAGACCTCTGTGCTCAGTTGCTAATGGGGAAAGGGGGATGTTTGATTCCAAGCACACGCACTGGTAGGCTCACAAGACGCTACTGGGTCTCCTCCTGGCTCACACTGGAAGAAGGCGCTTACCAAGAGGGCGGGTGAATTCCTCCTTTGTTCAGTCTCCTGGATTCCACCATGGCTGTGGCCGGATCTCAGGGTCTGCTCTCTGGTTTTCCTCTTGGCTCACGCCTGAGGAAGGTGCTTACCAAGAGTGTGGGCGAATTGCTTCTTTGTGCAGCCTCCTGGATTCCACCATGGCCGTGGCCGGATCTCGGGGGCAGCTCTTTGGTTCTCCTCCTGGCTCACACCAGAGGAAGGTGCTTAGCGGTTCCTTATTATTTTTAAGAGATCTTTCCTTTCATGTCACTAACTGCAATCCTGTCTTCAAGGTCTGAAAGTCTATCTTTCAGTTATTTTTAAGTGGTTTTTCCAGCTTTTGGTGGAGTTCTTAATTTCCTGAATATCTCTTTGAATCTGGTTCGTGCATTATAATTCCTTCCTATATTGTTCAAAGTTTCCATCATTTTCCTATGCTTGTCTTTTTTATTTATGTCTTCTTTAGATATGCTCAGCAATTTTTCATTATGTTTGTGATTTCTTCTTTTACCTGAGATATTATTTCTGATATGATTATTTTTACAGCCTTATGAAGTTGTTTGTTTACTTCAGTTGCTATCCTTTCAGAAATTTCAGGTGTGTTACTTCCAATTTATTCTATGTCTAGGTCTCCCAGACTTGTTCTGTGTAGGCTGGACATCCTAGATGGCCTTTTAGTCTTTTGAATTGCAGACAGCATTTTCTTGGGTTCCTCTGAATGAACTGCTTGTGAGGTCCCAGGCACTTCCCATACTGGCTCCCTGTCCACAGGGTAGGGGAATAGTGAGGCACTTGGGTTTCTCCTAACCTAGTTTTGCAGGGAGGTGGGGGAATGGGTTTCTCCAGTCAAATGCAGCTATTCCAAGACTCTCCTGATGACAGCAGGTGGCTCTCGTAGACCATCCTGGCTACTGCTCCCCAGTGGCAGCTGGCAGGCTTGCTGGGCCATGGCTGGCTGGTTCTCCTGAACTGCACTGGCTACCAGTCCTGATGGCCTGATTTATTCTAGGCAGGTTCTAGAGGCTGGGACATATGAATTCAAAGTGTTGATAGACTCATTTGTCTTCTGAAGGCTGCATTCCCTTTTCGTAAGGACATCCTAATGCTCTGTCCTTAGTAACCTTGTAGATAAACAGGTGCAATGTCCTCTCCCACACAAAGACTTCAGTAGGCTGACCTTAGTATCCTTGTAGATAAACAGGTGCAATCCCCTCTCCCTCCCACTGGGTACAGCAGCTGTCAGAGGATGGCTGTCGTCTCATTTGCTCATTTATTCAGAGTCAAGACTATGGTGACCACAAGTCTTCTGTACATCACCCATGCTCCTTGCTCTCCAGGGGAGGCTCACTCTAATTCATACAGGATGGCTCTCAGGAGTGATGTCAGCAGTGACTCTCTTGTGTACAGTCCTCCATCACCACTCAGTGCAATGTGTCTTCCATTTGTTTTCTGCAATGCAACCTTCTTCCTGGGCTGTGGATGGAGCTCAGTGACAGCTTGCCTGGAATGTGAACGGTCTTGGCTTGATCCCCAGCACTACTCCACTGAGAATGGTCTCACAAAATCCACCTGGAAATGATGGAATTTCCTCTGCAACATGGGGCAGTTAGAGCTCATCTATCGCCTATGCTGGAGGTACAGCCAGAGACACGAGGGGTAGACTCACAGAGGGCTCTGCCAGATGAGGATTCGAGTTCCCTTCCTGAAGCCTCTCCATTTTCTACTCATTGGAGGTGCCACTTTGTCTCCAGAAATCCATGTCCTCAAGCAAAAAGTTTAAAACCTAGGCAGATTTATGACATTTTAAAGAGAAAAAGTTATGTTATCTTTGCAGTGTCTTACCTTTAAGTCTAAGGCATAAGGTCTGTGTCCAGAGTCTTTTTTCTTGGCTGTGGATGTCCAGAGGTTCTAGCACCACTTGTTGGAAACCATCCTTCTCCATTGAGTTGCTTTGCTCCCTGGTCAGAGCTCAATCGCCTGTGTTTCTCTCAGTTTATTTCCAGTCTCTCTGTTTTGTACCACTGATTACTTCAATTGTTTTTTTCTTCAATTTCACACTCTGTTGGTTACTGTAGCTTTACACTAATTCTCAAAGTGTCATGGTTTTTAATTGTTTTTAAGTATTTTCTCTGTGACTTTGATTTTGTGCAGATTTTACTGTGATAATTCCTGTGTGGCTTTGTTTTCTTCCTGCTTTCTTCTTCCTTGACAGTTTCTAGTGCTTCCTAAATCAGTACTTGATTTTGTCTATCAAATTTCTGAAGTTTTCAGCCATATCTCTTCAAATATAGCTTCTACCGAATTGTCTCCTCTCTCTGGAATGTAAAGTATAATAGAATTGATCTCCACACTATTTCCTGTATATCCCTTGTTTTCTTTCATGTATTTTTACCTTTTTATCATTTTATACTTCCATTCTGATACTTTTTTCTGATCTCTCCAGTTCAGCACTTTTGTTCTTATTCTGCTTCTAACTTATGCTAATTTCTTAATATTATTGTAATACTTACTTATAACATTTCAATTTATTTCTTCTTTCCAACACTGCCCTGGAATTTTCAGTCCTATGTATTATTCCTTGGACATGTCAAACATTATTTACTTTCATATCTGATGATGTTAGGCATGTCTTTGAGTGGCCTGCAAACAAATACTGGTTTCCGTATTTCTATAGAGTTATTAAAAAAAGAAAAAAATATATATATAACAGGAACTGTATGTGGACAACAAAGCATAATTTACCCTCTGGCCTTTTGCAGAATAAGTTTGCTAGTCCCAGATCTCAGTCCTTTGTAGCTCTGTTTCTGTAGTCTCAGTGATAATGTCTTGTCTCCTCCTCTCAGCCTTACCTTCTTCTCGCAGTGTCTTACCTCTTCCTCTCAAAATACCTCAGTAGTTTGCTTAGTTATTTTTGAAGTAGTGTAGAGTTAATTTGAGACTAATTTGATGCTAGCTTTCTCCAGAGAAGATTAAATTTGCTTACAGCAGGCAAATAAAGGCACTCAGGGTCTCGAGTCATATTTCTGCAGTGAGATTAAGATGACTAAAGGTGGGGGTTCAGTCTTTCTGAGGGGTACCTGTTTTCTGGTTCACTCATAGAGTGTAGTCCTTTGATGCCCCAAAGCAAAGCCAGGGTACTTATCAGGCACCCGTTTCTTGGCATGCCCTGGCCACCCAGTCTGTTGGAATGTCTGCTGAACCTGCGGGTCTCTTAGTGCCTCTCAGCCTGCCTGTATTGGAACCTGAAGATACATCCGGGAGAAAAAGTTATCCAAAGTGCATGGTCATCATGATAGATTCCCATCTTTTCCCTGGTTTTACTTTGCCAATTTCTCACTTGCTTTGTTAATAATCTTTAGCTTTCTCATATGTATGTGTGTATATATATATATATATATATATATTTATATTTAATACATATGTTTGTTTATATATAATATATATGTATATGTATATATGGTGCACCAAAAATGTGTATATCAGAAAAAGAGAAACTTGCATAAATATTTTACTACTAAATGAATTGAGATATTATGAAATTAATACAAGTTACCTTTGGCTTCTACAATTACAAGAGCTGCTCAAAGTGGTGCACATTAGCTTCCAGAAGTTTATTATTATGGTGAACTCTGTGTGTGTACCAAAGTGTGTATATGCATTTTTTGAAGACTGTGTGTGTTTGTGTGTGTGTGTGTATTTCCATTTCTTAGCTGAAAGACTGGTTTAAACTAATTTGCCCGCCATGATCAGAAATATGATTCCCCCCTTATATTTACTGTACCTGTGAATAGTATTTATTTTCTAGATGTTTTCACTTTTGTGATGTTGTGTGTTTATTTCAGGTAGCTTCATTATTTCCTATGTATGTTGTGGGATACATTGAGCCAAACAAGTTTCAGAAGATCACTGTTATAAACATGGTAACATTTTTAATGATTATAAATCAAATATTAAGATCCCAGCATTTATAAAACATAATTAATTGTGCTTATGGTAGGATTGAATACATGTAACGTTGATGGTATCCAAAGAATAAACTGGAAATGTACATTACAGATACCATATTATACTTTCAACTAGATTATAGTTGTGTTGGACTGTTACAGCTTTTTTTCTGTTTTATTTATTTTTGTCTTAGTTTTGAAACTCTTTTTTCCTTAGCCCTGAGACTTCTAATACTTTGTGCAAATATAATACTGCACAGTTGAAATTTTATATTCATGCATTTTATTTTTTATCTTAATTCCCAAACATATTCCTTAAAACCAGAAAAAGAAATAAAGCTTCCTCAGTGATGGAAATCAAGAAGGAAACAGCAAAAAGAAAATTAGGGAAATATAGTTGTAATTAAGTATTATTTTGTATTTAAACAGTAGAAATAATACAATTTTTATAACTTTTTGTCTAGCAGATAAAGAAAAAATTTAATTGTGCTATATAAATTTATGGTCTTGAATTTTAATACTTAGAGGCTAGCAGTAACTTGAAATTCTTTGGGCCAAGTCCACTAATTTTCTCTATACAGATAACATTTCTGTTAGAAATGAGTATATGCCTCAAAGGATTCATTATGCTATGCATGTAGTAACTGTGAAATAACTGGTTTTTTAAATTCATTTTTCAGGTTTCAGTTTTCCTCTGTTGCATTTTGATGTTTGGAAATCCAATGTACTTATCTTCTTATTATTCTTCATCTTTGTTAATGACGTGGGTATGTGCACGTTAAGCTCATGAAGGTGTTTTCCCCCCTGTTAAAAGCAGGTTTGCATGTCTTACACAAGAATAGGAAAATAAACATGTCATTTCCTAATTATTCACATGAAAAGTTTTTTCCTAGATGAAGATGTTTTTCTACTTTATCCTTGAAAAATAGTGCAGTACACAGTTATACTTTTTAAAGCAATACCCAAGTAAATATTTTTAAAGAGATCATAAGGTATTGAAATTTACTTTAAAAACTTAACCTCTAGAAGAGCCTTAATTTATGGTAAAATAGTTTCTTTTCTCTTAAGTCACTTTAGTAAACTGTTTATTTCAGTGACACTACCATTGCCCCCAAAATATTTTTGGAACTCTTTAAATTGCTTTCCATATTCTTTCAAAGATTCTACATGATGTCAAATCTTCATCTTTCAAGGTTGGATTTGCCTTTTGGGATTGACCAAAATCTCACTAATAACGTGAATGATTGGCCTGGGTGATCTAGAGCTTGGCCAAAACATTATAGGACTGATTTTCCTGTATCTGTAACTGATTTATCCTGAAGACAGGTTGGAGTTCTAAGATATTTTGAGCAATTGCAAAATAATTAGAATAAGTGTATGGCCTCCTAACATACTTTATTCTCGTGGAGTGACACTTACTTGAGTATGTGTAACACTTAACCTTGTGTGGTGCACTGATTATTTTGCCATTGTTCTTAGGTTTTAACATTTTTGCTTCCTCTATACTTTTTGCCTCGAAGCAACGAATCTCTTCACTTTCTCTCCCAGCCCCCTGCCACATATGTTGGCTCTTGCCAACACTGTGTCAAAATTTTCAGCATTATATAGTGGTGGTACCCGTGTACCATCCACCTTTCCAGGGGAGTTACCCTCTAAAAAATATTCTGTATAACTCATTGAGGTGTTAATTTGATTCAAAGGGCAACACTGTAGCACCCAGGGCAGCTGACTGTCACTTTGAGGACCTTCTCAGGTCTCTGATCCGAAAAGTCAGCAATGGAGAAGGAGAATGGCTGGCAGCAGATGAGATAGAAGGATGTGGCTGTATAATGTTTGAAATGCACCATTTATATAAAGTATAAATATTAGAGTTACTGATTTCATTTATCTGTCACATGAATTTCAGGTGATAATTCTAAAGAGAAATAAAATTCATAGAATCGGAATATCTGAACTCAACTTTTGGGTAAGAGTCAAGTGTTTTTAATACAAGTTTTTTAAATACAGCTTTTTATTTCTAGAAACAATATAATAATATACTTCAAAACTAATGATTCATATTTAGTAAACCTTTTAAATAGCTACTGTCAGAGGTAGGAGGAGATAGTCCTGAGCTAGCATTCATTCTTTTTTCTATAGGATTTTGATGTGTGTCTATTAAAAAAAAGGCCATACTGAAGCACCATATGTTTGTAGATTATATATTGAGACAGTAAAACTAGAAAAGTTCTGGTAAACTGAGGAAGTCGATTTCTATTCAGAATAACAAACAGAAAAATGGAAGAGTTCTGCTTTCTAAAGGCAATTTCCTGTCCTTTATGGTAGAAATGTAGAAGGATTTGTCCTTCTAAGGATGAACTAAGTTGGTAGATGACATAATACTTTTAATATGTGGCATTTTTCACTTCATAAAAATTGGGCATTTGATAACTCAAAAAACAAAATAAAGCCAAAATTTCAATTGCAAATAGTTTAAAAAGCAATAAAACAGTGTCTGTAGATGTTTATGGCAGATGTTTTGCCAAAGCTGTACTCAAAGAAAAATTTATTGTCTTAAACTATATATTACACATTTTCAATAGTAGACTAGAAAAAATAAGAATTAACTAAGCTATAACTCAATAATATTCAAGAAACAAGAAAATCAAAGTATAGGAAGTTTGGCAACAAACACAACACATCCTTAAAACTATACCTTATATATTTGGAAGATAAAATTACTATCATTTGAATAAATGTAACAAAACAGTAAAATATATGACGGAGAAACATTTTTAAATCTTAAAATGTAAAGATTATCTGAGCAAATGGAAAACTAAGCCGTGTTTTCCATTGGAAGACACCACAGAGGACAGTTCTTCCCAGCAGAAGCTTGGGTTGAAAAGAATTCAGCAGCATTCCCTTGCAGGTCCCTTCCCAGGGAATGACCCTGGGATCATCTGGTGTCTGCAGCAAAAGTTGGCATGATCACAAATAAAAGCTCCAGCTGTCGCCATTAGAAGTGCTTCCCACCGGATCCTTGGTGGCCTCCACATGCAGTTGTGATGCCTGAGTACACCGTGGCTGAGCAGGATGCTCTGGCTCATGTTTTGGCCTGGCCCAGTTTTGGGACCAGCCCTGGGTCCTTATAGTGAAGAATAGTGAATTTCTCACTTTTTTATGACATTGTGACAGTGGCTGATTATATTTTGATATTTTTTTATATATTTTTTTCTTATTTGTAATTTGAATTTTGTGCTATTACTTTTTTTCTGCCTTTTAAATCTCTGCTCTGTAGTCCATTCCAAATCTGCTAGGCTTCTCTTCACATACAGTGAGTTCTTTCCCTGAGTACTTTGGTTCACTTTGGTGGCCCTTCCTCTCCTCTTCCTCTCCCTATTGCTCTTTACGGGTCTCCCCTTGATCTCTGCAGAGGCTTTGGCTGGAAACTTGGGGCATATCTCTGCTGTCCGCGTTGTTTTCTTCTATGTTGACAGGGAATGTAGTTTGTGCTGTCACTCATTTCGTGCATTTGTGGTTGTATTGTTCTGTTTGTCGGATTTGTGTGGAGAGATTTGGGTTTAGGCTGCTGTCATTTTCTTCAGGCTGGCCAGAAGTTGTTTCTCTTTGTAATCAAGGGCAACCAGAAAGTAGCAGACCAAAAACCTTGCTGTCAGCTTTAGTGCTTATTTATCTTTGGAAACTGAAAACTTAGATTATTAAAATTTCCTTTCTGTAAAAGGGGCTTATGTAATTTTATTTCCAAAAGAGTGATAGAAGCATTTTAATATAGTGTTATGAAATATGGATTTTCAGCTGAGAAATAATATTTGGAAATAAACATAATCCCTATTTTTGACAGAGATTGAAAAGAAATAACTTTATGGTTTCCTTTAGGTTCTAGGATCTGTAGCGCTCTGGTGTTACATATTTTAGAATAGTGTCACTGCAAAACTCGTTAAGCTTTTTTTTTTTTTTTAGAATTTACCATATATACACCACTAATACATGTCACATAATTAAAGTCTTTCTATGTCACTTGTAGTTATGATTGAATTTTTAACTGGATGGTTTTAATACTGGACTTCTATTTCATTTTCTAGCTAATTCAAGGTTGTGCTTGGTGGCTTGGAACAATCAGTTTGAAACTTCTGACATCTAAAATCTTAGGTGTTTCTGACCATGTAAGTACTTTCTAGTTAAACCATTAAAGTTCCTAAAAAATATTTAGTTGGGTGAAAACTTTGAAACAATATAGTCTTACCACTTCATTTTACAGAAGTTCCCATTTCTTCAAGTCCCCTGAGCTAACTATTATTAGCAAAATCAAATATAAAATCCTGCAATTCAAAGGTCTTCGAAACCATTAGGAAAGAAATGTATCAGGGATTGCCAATTTCGTCTTCTAAGACTATACTAATACTTGGTATAGCAGCTACTTGTAATATTTCAGGTAAAATAAAAATGGTCATTTAAGAACTTTTCATCTATTGTACATTGTATCAGTTAATGCTCCCTAGAGAAACATTTAAAACAAGATATACAAATATATCATGATTTACAAGATTGGCTTACAGTGGCCGCCCACACTGTTAGGTGTGGAAGAGTGCCAAAGGCCTGTCTGCACTTTAAATCCAGAGGATCCAGTTGAGGCCTGGAGCTCACTGTAGCGTCCTGTGCAAGTCATGCAAGTTTTGCAAGTCCGTATCAGGAAGACAAAGGGTCTGCAATTGAAGCCTGAAAGGTCTGCACCGCAGGAAAGCTGCAGGGTCTGTGCAGGAGGCTGGAGAGTCCGCACTGGAAGCCAGGGGACAGTGTCCAAGCGGAAGGTGAAGACTGGAGCGCTTCTGCAGAAACAGGAAGGAGTCTTCTTCCTTCCCCTTTATACTATTCAGGCAACAAGCCACCCTTGGTTGGGTCTTCTGTCTTCAGTAAATCCCCTCAGCCACGCTCCGAATTATGTTGATCCAATTTAGTTGGGCATTTCTTACTCAATTTGACAGTCTGTTAACTTTCACACATATGTTATAGTACAAGTGGATGGCACTCAGCTATAAGATACAGGATCCATCGAAATCTCCAGAGAGCTGGGTGTGGTGGCGCATACCTGTTGTTGCTGTACTCTGGGTTAAGGATGTATTTAAGTGCAAAGGTCCTGGGTTCAATTCCCAGTACTGCAAAACAAGGCACAGGAAAACAAGGCCTATAGATAGTTTTATTTATTTATACCTATGGGCCAAAATGAAGCTATGGCTCGCTGTTTTTAATGTTTTTATTCTTATGTAAAAAGAGAATGTTAAAAGTTCTGTCTTTTTTTTCCTTCAATTTTGTTTTACTAGTATAAGTTTGCAATATAGGAAGTTTACATTAATTTTAGGGAATAGGTACATGTATCTAACATATCTTTATTCTTTTTTATTCCCCTTCTTCTCTCCACCCACCTTCTTTCCTCTTATGTGCCTTCTCCCATTTCATAATTGTTAATATTAGTAGTAGTAGTAATGCATGTTAATAACGTATACTGCTTACTTACAATCATTGTATTTCCATGATTTAGCTACTATGAATTATGCTGCTATAAACATTGGTATGCATGTAGCACAGCAATACAATGTCTTTACCTCTTTTGGGAAGATACATTGAAGGGAAATAACTGAGTTAAATGCAGTTTCTAATTTTAGTTGTGTGATATATCTCCATGCCAATTTCCATTATGGTTAGACTAGTTTACAGCAAGATAGAAAGGTTCTTTTTTTCACCACAGCCACACCCACATTTGTTATTATTTGATTTTTTGATGTTGACCATTCTTTCTGGGGTAAGATGAAATCTTAGTGCTTTTTTAAAATTTCCATTTCTCTAATGACCAGCTAGGCTGAACACTTTTTCATATCTTTACTGTCTATTTGTGCTTCTGTGAAGTGTCTGTTCATTTCACTTGTGTCTTTTTTGATTGGATATTTTGGGGAGTCTAATTTTTTTTTTTAGTTCTTTATATATTGTAGATATTTGTCCTCTAAGAAGTAGCCAGCAAAAATTTTTTTCCTATTCTATGAGTTGTCTCTTCACTTTGCTAGTTGTTTGCTGTGAAGATTTTTAATTTGAAATAATCCCATTTATTGATCTTCCTGTTATTTCTTGTGCAATTAGATCTGTTCAGAAAGTCCTTACCTACATCTATATCCTCAACTGTTTTACCTATTTTATCTTCTAGTAAATTCATTGTTTCTGTTTTAATGTTTAGATCTTTGATCCATTTTGTTTCTAATTTAATACCAGGTAAGAAATAAGGGTTCATATTCCATCTCTATGTCTAGATAGCCAGTTTTCCCAGCACCATTTGGTAAAGAGGCTATCTTTCTTCCAACTTACGTTTTTGGCCCCTTTGTCGAGGATCAAGTGCCAAATGTGTCTGGGGATGTTTTGTATCCTTTTTTCTGTGCCATTGATCTACACATCCCTTTTTGTGGCAGTACTCTTTTTGTTATAGCTGTTGCTTTGTAATACAACTTCAAGTCAGGTATTATAATGCCTCTCGTATTGCCTAGCATTGCTTTTGCTATTCTTGTCTCTTTTGATTCTGGGATTTTAGGATTTTTCTTCCTAGTTCTGTGAAAAATGTTGTTGGCATTTTTGCATGGGATTGTGTTAAATCTATTTATCAGTTTTAGGAGTATGGCCACTTTGAAAATATTAGTTCTGCCTAAAATAATAGATAAATAAAAATTTAAAAATATTAGTTCTGCCTGTCTAGGAACACAGAACATCTTTCCATTTTCTGATGTTCTCTTCAATCTCCTTTCTCAGAGTATTATAATTTTTGTTGTAGCAAGCTTTCACTTCCTTGGTTAGGTTAATTCTTAGCTTTTTAAATTTTTTTGATACTGTTATAAATAACATTGTTTTCCAAATTTTTCTCATTGAGCTTATGACTGGTATACATGAATGCTGTTGATTTTTGTGTGAGGATCATGTCATCTGCAAATAATGATGATCTGACTTCTTTTTTTCCTATACATAACCCTTTTATTTCTTTCTCTTCCCTAAGTTGCTCTGGCTGGTGTGTTAAGCTCTATTTTGCACAGTAATAGACATCCTTGTCTTATTCCTGATTTTAGAGGGGAAATCTGTCAGTTTTTCCCCATTTAATATGATGTTAGCCGTTAGTTTGTCATAAATCATTGTTATCAGATTCAGGTAAAGTCTTATATACCTGTTTTCTTCAAGGTTTTTAATCAGGATGCAATTCTAGATTTTGTTAAGTTTTTTCTGCATCTGTTGATATGATCATGCAGTTTTTGTCCTTGCTTCTGTTTATGTGGTATATTATACTTACTGATTTGTGTATGTTGAACCATCCTTGCAATCCTTGTATGACATCTACTTGATCATGATGTGTGATCCTTTTGATGATGGGTTGCATTCTGTTTGCCAATGTCTCATTGAGTAGTTTTGTATCAGTGTTCATTAAGGATATTGGCCTTTTTTCGTTTGGACCTTTGTGTGGTTTGGGGATCAGAGTGATACTGGCTTCCACAGATGAGTTGGCAAGTACTCCTTTCCTATCATCTTCATTAAAGAGTTTCAGGAATATTGGTGGTATAATGCCCTTAAGGTTTTATAGAATTCAGCAGTGAATCCATTAGATCCTAGGGTTTTTTTTTTCAGTTGCTAGTTTTTTTTATTATCACCTCAATTTTACTGCTCGTTATTGTATTCTTATGACTTTTTATGACTTCTTGGTTTAGTTTCTATAATTTGTATGCATTTAGGAATCTGTCTATTTCTTCAAGATTTTCCAATTTCTTGGAATAGAATTTTTCATAGCAGCTAGTATCTTCTAGATTTTTACAGTGTCCATTGTGACTTGCATATTTTTTATTTCTAATTGCATCAAAGTGACCCCTCTCTCTTTCTCTCATTATTTTGCCTAAAAGTTTATCTGTTTTGTTTATTCTTTCAAAGAATCAACTCTTCAGTTTGTTGATTCTTTATTTTTTTAGTCTGAATTTCATTAATTTACACTTAAATCTTTTTCTTTTCTTTTTTTTTTTGTACTGGGGATCGAACTCACAACCTCGCACTTTCCAGGCAGGTGCTTATGCCACTGAGCTAAATCCCCAGCCCTGTACACTTAAATCTTTATGATTTTCTTCCTTAATGTCAATTTGGGCATGGATTGTTTTGTTATGTTACTTTTTTGAGTTTCCTCATTCGGTTATTTGAGTTTTTTTCTAATGTGAGGATTGGTTGCACTAAGCTTCCCTGTTAGAATTCCTTTCATTCTGACCCATAACTTTTGGTGTGTTGCACTGGCATTATTGTTTGTTTCCAGAAATTGTTTAATTTCTTCTTTGACTTCTGTTGTAACCCAGAAGTGGGCAATTGGGCTGGGGATTTAGCTCAGCGGCATTAGCGCCTGCCTAAAAAAATAAAAGTGTGCTATTTAATTTCTAAATTTTCTGTGGTTTCTTCTGTGATTGATTTCTAGTTTCATTGCACAATGATCTAATAGTATACATGGAATGATTTTGATTCTTTTGTATTTATTTAAGCGAACTTTTTGGACGAGTATGTGATCTATTTTAGACAAAGTCCCATATGCTGCAGAGTGTGTCCTCTCTTATAGGGTAGAACATTATGGATATCTATTGAGTGTCTATGTTCAAGGGTACGCCTCAGCTCTGATTGATCCTTTATTGATCTTTATTGATCTTTGTCCTTTATTGATCTTTGTTTAGTTAATCTCTGTCTTTGTGAAGTGGGGTGTTAGGATCGTCTACTATGTATTAGTGTTTGTTTGATCTTTTATGTCCAACAAAATGTTTTATGAAGATAGGTACTCCAGTATTTGGTGCATATATATTTATAAGTGTTACCTCTTCTTGTTGGTTTATTTCCATAATTGGATACATTGACTGTGTTTGTCTCTTCTAATCACTTTGAGCTTGAAGATTACTTTTTCTGAGAGTGAAATTGCTACTCCTGTTTATTTTCTAGGTTCTGGTTCGTGAAATATTGTTTTCCATCCTCATTTTTATAGTCTGTGAGTAACTTTTTTGATTAGATTAGTTTCTTGAATGCAAAACATTGTTAGTTTTGTTTTTTAATCAGGTCTGCAGATTTGTGTCTTTTCGTCTGGGAAGTTCAGGCCAGTAAGATGGAGAGTTATTAGGAGAGGTGTTGATTGATTCTTATCACTGTGCTCTTTCTCTTTTGATGTCTCCTTTGTTTTCTTTTTTGTTTTTGTTTTTTTTGTTTGTTTATCTAATCATCTTGCTTGATGTATTCTTTCTCTCTGGATGTTTTGACTTTGTTGACTTCATTGTGTCTGTCTAGGATATCACTGAGTATTTTCTGGAATGCTAATTTGGAACCGATAAATCTCTTCTTGTTCTTTTTCATGTAATATCCTTATCTCTATCTATTTTGAAATACGGTTTTCTTAGATTTTTTAAATGTACTTTGGAAGTTGTTTGCTTTTAGGATGTGAAATGCTTCATGTCAGATTCTTCTGGCCTTTAACTTTTGTGTTGAGAAGTCCACTGTAAATCTAATGGGTTTATTTTTCTAATGAGATTTTTTGCTGACAACTTTTAAAAATTTGCATGTGTGTGTGTGTCTGGTACTTTATTATAACTTGCCGTGGTGACCTTTTTTCACTTTGGTCGATATTCTGTAAGTCTCATCTACTAGTATGCTGAATTCTTTCCTCATATTTGGGAAGTTGTCTTTTATGATTTCTGTAAACAAATTTATTCTATTTATGCCATCTTCTAGTTTCTGTCTAACTCCAATTAGCCTTAGGTTGCTTTACTTAATGTTGTGTAGTAGTTGTTGGCTGAAGTTTTTGTTTATTGTTTTATCATTTATTATTTCTCTTGGTAATTATCTTAATTTACCACTTTGTCCACAATTTCAGACACCCTGTCTTTACATTGATCATTTCTGCAATTTATGAATTCTGTACTATTTTTTATATCTGGTATTTCTGTCTGGTACCTTTTCATGGAATATTTGGTAAATTTGTTGTTCATGTTTTGAACTGATTTGGTGAACTTTTCCAATTTTTAATTTATTTTCCTCAAATCCCCATTTATCATTTTGTATGATAATTCAGTAAAATTTGGGGTCATAGCCTCTTTGAGAAATTTACCAAGTTTCTTTAACTCTTCTTCAATCAACTTACAAAGTTATGTTTTCCTGTCCATTAGTACCCCCTGGATCTACCTTGGTACAGTTTGGGGAGCTCTGGAGTCTTTTGTTGTCTTGTTTTCCCATATTTATCTTTCTCTGTGTTTGTGTGTATGATTCCCCACCCCCAATCCCACCATTTTTTCTTTTTTTGATACTAAAGGTTGAGGTCAAATAGGGTGAGGAGAGTTTGTAATTAATACAATGTATTTTCAGTAAGATACTGCCTTCCAATGATGTATGTTTAGCTTTTTTTTTGGTCCAGAGGTAGTCTTTACTCTTTCACCTATTTAAGTGATTTGGACTTGTCCCCTGTCTTGGGAATTTTCCTCTCCAGCCCTCAGGCAGAATCTGACCCTATCCCAGGAACTGGCTAGAAATGCTTTCCCCTCAGGCATGATGGTAGAGTCTGGGTTAAGGTTCACTTGGAAGTAGGGGTCCACAGAGTTAGGGGCTTGATGTGGCAGTAATCAGCCAGTGCATTCACTGTAGTCATGGAACCACATGTGGGAGTTGGCATGTGATTCGCTCTCAGGCAGGAGTCCACCAAGACCATGGGCAGGCCCTGTTCACCTGTTTCTCCTCTCTTACCAGAGTGCCGGAGAGGAGGACTGTACCCCCGTCCTCGGTGTACACTAGTCAGGATGCTACTGGGCTACAGTGTTCCCCAGCATTTGGAGGAGAGGTGGTAGGGAAAAGGCGCTGGTATATCTAGAGTCTGACTGAGGAAGCCAACCTCCAAGCACTCTTTTGTTTGTTCATTTCCTCAGGCTATTTGGAATGCTCTTACAATGGCTGCTCCCTGGAAAGGGAGGGCTAGAGTACTACAGATCAACTTCCCATCTTCAGTGATTTAGGTGTTAAATTTCATTTATATGTATCATTTTGCAATTAACTTTCTGATTTCAGGATAGGAGACCCTCTTCCATTACAGAGTACCTGTGGCTTCAGTGAATCCTCTCTGAGAACCTCTGACTTGATCTCTCCTTTAGTCAACCATGTTGGATGCCTCCAACAGTTGTGTTTTCATGCTTACAAATTATATACAGAGCTCTTATCCCTTGTATGGATTTCTCTTTGTTTTAAGGTTGATATCTTAAATAACGAACTGTTCCTAAGTTCCTTTTTAGTATACTAGGTAGTTACCTAGTATAGGAAATAAAAACAATTTTTTTTTAATTTCTAGCACTTTCTATTAAGAAATAACCATACATAAGCAATTGTACAATACCTCACCTGATGATATTCAGTCAGGACCCTGACCAGCACTATTATGCAAACTTTAGCAGTGATTATAGTACAGCCTTTCTAAAAGGTCAGGTGTTATTACTATCCAATAATACATTCATAGTAATATTAAGTAAAATTTCTAAATGTAAGCATTTGTTTGCTATTTATGGCTAGCTTAGAATAGTAATATAGTAGGTTTATTTTTTGCAGTTGACCTGTTGTATATCTGACACATTTCCCTTTTTTTTCCATCATTCTTTTTATTTTATAGGGTCTATATTTTGTGCAGTATAATAAACTTTATCCTAGCCTCCTAAGTCATTTAAATTATTATGTGATTTTGTTTCTTATCTTTCTCCACAGTTGTCACCTCATTCTTTATAAATCTTAAAAGCAGCATACATACATACACACACAGAGACACAGACACACACACACACACACACACACACCCTACCTTGGTAGTTATGAGTTAGTTTTTCTAGCTGACAGATGTGAGAAAGACTTGAAATGCTAGATTGACATCATTAGTCAGTGTTTTCTATTTTGATTTAGAAAAATAACTGGTCTGAATCACCCATGATGCTGACAGATGAGAAAAGCTGTGGATGAAAAACACTGATAATGATCAAACTTGTGAAATAATTAGTGTCCCTTCCAAATAATTTGAATTCAGGCTGTACATGCTAAATATTTTCCTTTTCCTGCCTCTCTGAGAATGCAGTGGGAAAATACTTGTCTCACTGACAGCAGGTAACCAAATGTCATGTCAAGAAGTAACAAATGTCACCAGTGTAGGAAGCTGCTGAAAATAACAAGGCAGAGGAAGTTTGTGATTTACAATGTGATATACAATTTATAATTGGATTGTTTTTTATGATAAAATAATGTTGTCAGTAACTGTATGGTGGTTTTTACCAACATGTATTGATTTTAGCTTTTATTATCTCCTCTGCTTATTTTTTTCTCACTTCTTTCAATTTTTCTTTTTTTTATATATTTTTCTTTATTTTCAGTTATCTTGATAAGTCAGTATATAGGACATTTGGTTCATTGTATTTTTGGTTTGGTTTTGAGACACATCCATTTATTACTCTTAAATCAAGTCAGTTATTACTGACTATAATCATTTGTGTAATTCTAATTTGTTTTTTTTTCCAGATTCGCCTGAGTGACATTATAGCAGCCCGAATCTTACGATATGCAGATTTTGATACCTTAATGTACACCTGTGCTCCTGAATCTTACTTCATGGAACAAGTGGTATGAATATTTCACTATTTTTTCATTTTCTACAGGTATGGTGGTTTTTTACTCTTCAGTTTTCCTCTTTGTGTGAAACTCAAAACTTTTACTCAGATATACCAAATTTATTTACTCTGTCATCTTTTACTACAACATTTGTTAGCCATATGATATTCCTTAGCTGTCTTATTTGTAAAGTCTGGTAATCCTTTTCCTAAAAAATAATGGTTAAATTCAGGACTATTCAGAAAATAAAATCCACATTTTTTTAAGAAATGCAGTTTTATTGCATGTAGTTCCCCAGATATCATTAAAAATACAACAAGGTATTGCTGATGACGTTTAATAAGTACACAAAACTCGTTTTAAATTTTAGAAATTTGAAATACATGAAATTATCCTTTTAAAAATGGCTTAAGTTGTTATTAAAATACTTGCCTATTTAAGGGCCATGAAAAATTAGACCAGGAAGGGATCTTAGTGACCATGTCATGTAATTTTTCCATTTGCAGATAAAGAGAACAAAACTTAAAAGATTTTGCACACTGGAACCAAAATTAAAATTAACACATGGATTCTGGTGGATCCTGGCACACCCAAGCCAGTGTACTTTCTTCTGTCTGAGCTGATTTTTTTCTTCAGAAAAAGAAGAAGTTGTCACTGGATCAGTCCTTGTCTAATAATGATGAATTCTGAATTCATGGCAAATATAATAATGAAGTTTCACATTATTTGATTTTACTAGGTCTTATGGTATGGGGCAGCAGTTTTGAAGATAATGAGGCATAATGGAAGCCATTGTTGATTTCCTATTACCTTGTTTTGAAGTTCTGTATCACTTTCACTGTTTTGTTTTGATTGGCTTTATTCTGTTTTATTCTGTTTGGTTTTGTTCTCTTAAAAGTAAAAATTATTCTCTTCTTTATTCAAGTCACTTTATTTAGTCACTCATTCAGAAATTATTATTGGCCACTAATTATACAGGAAGCAGGTTGCTACAGGCCAGCAGAGAGGAAAAGGACTTGCTTCAAGAAATGTATTTTCTTGTATTTCTTGTTTCATAGCAGGTGACACCCTACCACCAGAATAGGTCATGAGGATTAATTGGATGATACTACTTCTGATGTTTTCATACTTCTAGTAATTATTTTGGCTGGTTTTCTTGTTTTTAGATCTTGTTTCACAGATGAAAATAATAGAACTTTGCCATGTAGGAAATAACAATCTCAGGCACAGAGAGCAGTAAGAACACATGTTAAAACTTAATATTATGTAAATAAAGAAAATATAGATCCAAATAAAAGAAAATAAAAAGGACTTAGCTAATTCTAGGTTTAAAAGGTTTATCATTAATCTTGTTGAATACCTTGTATAATTAATTTTATAATTTTGATTCTTGCATTGGAATGTGGAAATTAATAAGTATTGTGCTAATGACAAAGACATTTTACCTTTAAGGAACATCATTGTGACAATCAGCTTGACATAGATTTTTACTAAATTAATGTAAAATTCAGTAACTGTTTTGAATAATTTGCTATATTTCAGACTCCAGTGAGATACACAAAGACGTTACTGCTTCCAGTTGTTATGGTGATTACTTATTTTATCTTTAGAAAGGTATTTTTAAAATTTGTTTTTCACTGCTTTTCAGGTTTAAATTAAGGACTGTAGTCAATTAATGGTAATTGCTCAGAAGTCTTTATTTTTAGGGAGGGTAAATTCTTACTTTCTTCACATTGATTATTCAGGTCTTCCTTTGTCTAGTATTATACTTGTTTTTATAGAGGTCCACATTATTAAAGATTTTCTTTTATTCTTTCAAAAGATTTTGCCACTCTCCCGTATGTGTGGGGAACTATATTAACATTGTAGATACTCTAGAGAAATAAAACATGACCACTCCTATCTGAGGCAGTCCTGAAGGGTGGAAAATAGAAACATTAAGCAAATAATCACACACATAACTAAAGAATTGCAGTTGTGATAGGTACTAAGAAAAAAATATGTTGATGACTTTAGTATTTTTCCCATGTAAAACACATTCAAAGATGTTTTGATTTATTTTGCTTAGACAAGCTCAAGAAAAATTTGTATAAGCATTTATATTTTTTTTTTCTGTACTTTTCCTATTCCTCCCATCCCTCCCCACTCACACTAACATACCTCCTCCTCCTCTTCGTTTTTTGAAACAGGGCTAGCCTGAAACTCACTGTCCTCCTGCCTCAGCCTCCAAAATGCTGGGATTATAGGCGTGCCCCACACACTCAGCTTTGTATAGCCATTTAAAAATATCTTTTTCTATATGCCTAGTGTTTTTACAACAGAAAAAAAAAAAGTCACAATGAAAGAGATAATCTTTAAAATACCATTGCCATGTATGTGTGGTCTGGGATGCTGTGTCTGAAGGCCCATTTCATGAGAGTGGGCCCTTAGGCATTTGATTGTGTTTTTTGTTGTGAATCAGCTTTATTAATACTATTTACCAGTTGTCTTGCCTTGAGTCAGTATGTATTTACTTTTTGCTTTTCAGCAGATACCAATGACATGATTTCTCTTCCATTTTACTAGTTGTAGTCCTGTTCAGGATTTTTCTGTATTTAAAGGCAAACTGTGCATGTCCCCACGCCCACACACCTTGCCCCTTTGTTTTCACCTAGAATATGAATAATTTATGAGTGGGCTGTTTCCTCCTGATCTAGTTTCTCAGGGACCACTCAGAGCCATTCAAAACAGGAAGTGAAAGGGAGTGGGTTAGGTGGGAGCAAGTTTGCTGCTCTCAGTTCCCTGGCCAAACGGTCACCCCAGTACCTGTTTCTGTTTCATCAAGGCTGTCTGTGGCATTCTTACAGAGCTCCACTTGCGGGCTAATGTGTGAATGTGCTTTGTTTTGAGAGCCAGAGTGGAAGAAAGTGCAAAGTAGATCTGCTGTTGTGCTATTCTTTTTTTAAAAAAAACTGAGAACTAAGACTCATAAACACATTAATAGCCCCCAAACACAATACAGCCCCCAGTATACATGTGTACTAGCAACTGCACACCCACATACATACACACACATGCACACACACATGATTCTATGGATTTTGAAACATTCTTCTATAAGGGA
>PVJX010015273.1:8446-21947 GCA_004027295.1 Dolichotis patagonum
AACAGACTCAAAACACAAAAACCAATTACACTTGGAAGATACCTCAGAGAAGTAATCATCACCTAAGGGTCCTAAAACACTGCCAATAAAGCCATACACCATAGGCAACTTCCCAGGAATTAAACTAAAAAAAAAAAAAAAGACAAAATAAAACAAGAAGACACTTAAGCAAAATGTAACCTCAGACACCCAGTTCACCAAAGGCAAATCCGAGAGCCAATGAGGTGGGACAATCTGAAAGGTCCCCCAACAGGTCTCCCTGAAGTGGAAACAAAGCAATTGAATGAGGCTCTGGAGAAAATGAAATCAGAAATAATCTCTCAGATAACTACAGGATTACCAAAATACACGCCATGCTTAGCAACATTAGAGCAGACACAAACCAAAAAATAGAAAATTATGGAAATGCAACATAGGAAAAAAAATGGAATCCATAACAAATATTCAAGCAGATATCCAGGAAAATAAAAACTACACTGAAACTATTCGAAGCAGCTCAGGCCAATGTGAGAACAGGATCTCGGATATTGAAGACAAGCTTGCAGTTAGTGACCAGGAAAAGAAAGATTTCTAAAAACTAGAAAGGGACCATGAGAAATCAATCCAGCAGCTTCTCAATGAGACAAAAAAGAATAACTTAAGATTAACTGGAGTCAGTGAACAAGCAGGAGACACCACCAAAGACATTAACAAAAATGTTCACAGACATCATGACAGAAAACTTTCCTGGTAGAGAAAAAGAATTTGACAGCCAGGAATATCATAGTCAAGATTCCAGACATTCAACATAAAAATAGAATACTAAAAGCTA
Organism: Dolichotis patagonum; assembly: GCA_004027295.1. Taxonomy (NCBI): domain Eukaryota; kingdom Metazoa; phylum Chordata; class Mammalia; order Rodentia; family Caviidae; genus Dolichotis; species Dolichotis patagonum. The sequence continues at coordinate 9,258 of PVJX010015273.1, forward strand.
TTAGAGAAAAGAAACAAATCACCTATAAATGAAAGCCCATCAGAATTACAGCTGACTTCTCACACAAAGACTCACATCAAGGAGAACTTTGATTGAAGTACTTCACTCCAAGCTCTGAAGAGTAACAACTTTCAACTCAGATTGAGGTATCCTGCAAAACTATCTTTAAAAACTGATGGAGAAATAAGATACTTCCATGACAAAGAATATCTGAGGTAATTTATGACCAATAGGTCAGCACACCAAAATGTTGTGAAGAACATTCTACAAAGAGATAATAAGGACTACAGCTCCATAAACCCCAAAGAAGGAATCCATCAGAAAAGGCAAACAATTACAGGGAGGCGGGAAAAGGTGGGGAGCCAACAACAAGAAAATAACATGCCAAGGATAACTAAATATATATCAGTTATAGCCATCAGCCTTATTGGTTTCAATTCACTAGTCAAGAGACACAAACTGGCAGAACAGATCAAGAAGCAAGATCCAACAATATGCTGCATACAAGAAACACACTTAATTCAAAAAGAAATTCATAGACTGAAAGTCAAAGGATGGAAAGCAATACTCTGTGTGACAGGAACTCAGAAAAAAGAAGGGGTGGCCTGGCCCTGAATCAAGGCCAGCAGATTGCTATAGTTGCTGGTCTCAAACAGGAGCCTAAAGAGAATTCTTTCTGTGGTCTGTTGGCCATTTCAGAACTTTGGAAATGTAATAGTCAATTCATCAGAAAGAAATAGCGGCTGTGAGCATGGCAGGCTTCCGCAGCCCACAAGAGAGAGACCCTGGCATCTCAGGACCTGCACCATGCAGCGACCTGGAGTGCCGGGAGAACAAGGAATTCCTCCTCTCTCTGGTGAGCAGCAATGAGTGCGACAGGCTTCGGTGGCCCGCAACAGAGAGACTCTGGCACCTCAGGGACCTGCACCATGAGGTGACTGGGGTGCCGGGAGAACAAGGAACGCCTCCCCTCTCTGGTGAGCGACTGTGAGCCTGCCAGTGTGCGGGCTGAGAATCGAACATCTCATGTCGTCCTGCCTCCCGTCCCGTGCCCCAATTCCTCCTCATTCCCCCCGCCCACCCCGCTTAGCAAGTGGGAGTCAGTGAACTGGGCATCTTGTGAAAGAATGGCTATGTTGTTTTGTATGAACTCTCCCTATACAAAGATATGGACAACCATTTGGAAGAAAACAAGAGACAATATAGATAGTGAAGATCTCTAATTGTGTAGCTTTGAGATTTATGCTTTCTTATGTCCCATTTTGTTCTGTTTTGTTGTGTTAAATTTTACCCCCTTTAAAATAAATTTAAAAAAATAGCAGGGGTGGCTATTCTATTTGCAGACAAAGTGAATTTCAAGCCAAGAGTAATTAAGAGAGATAGAAGATCACTACATCCTTGAAAAGGGAACAATCCAAAAGGAAGAGATAATGATCATACACATATATGCAACAAATATCAGTGTACTCAACTATATTAAACAATTACTAATGCACATGAAAAATCCAATAAGCCCTAATACAACTGTATTGGGAGACCTTGACACCCCACTGTCACAAAAAGACAGATCAACTAAACAACAAAAAAATCAATAATGGAATATTAGAACTAAATCAAACTTTTGAACAAATGGACTTAGTAGATGCCTATAGAGTATTCCACCTCAGAACATCAGAACACACATTCTTCTTGGCTGCACACAGGACATTCTCCAAAACAGAACATATACTGGCTCACAGAACATGCTTAAGTAAATGCAAAGAAACTGAAATTAGCCCATGCATACTATCAGACCATAGTGCAATGAAATTGGAAATTCATGTCAAATGAAACCACAAGAGTTTCATAAGCACATGGAAATCAGATAGCACCCTACTGAACAAACAATGGGTCACACATGAAATTAAAGAAGAAACTAGACAGTTTTACAGTTGAATGATGACCATAAAACATACTAGCACTTGTGGAACATATTGAAAGCAGTCTTAAGAGGGAAATTTATAGCAGTAAATATGTATATCAGGAAAACAGAACAAGTACATATAAATAATTTAATGCTGAACTTCAAACTTCTAGAAAAAAAAAAGAGCAGGCTAAACCAGAAGCTTGTACAAAGGAAGAAATTATAAAGCTCAGAGCAGAAATTAACACAGTAGACTAAAAATACAAAGATTCAATGAATCAAAGAGTTGGTTCTTTGAAATATTAAATAAAATTGACAAACCCTTAGCCAACCTTATCAAAAAAAAGGAAAGAAAAGACTCAAATCCATGCAATTAGGAATGAAAAGGGTGAAATCACAACAGACCATGAAGAAATCCAGAAAATCATCTACACCTACCTTGAAAACTTGTATTCTAATAAGATGGAAAATACAAAACACATGGACAGATTTCTAGATACATCTGAATTATCAAAGTTGAATCAAGAAGATATGAAAATCCTAAATAACTCAATATCAATCAATAAATAATATATGTAATTAAAAACCTATCAACAAAGAAAAGCTGAGGTCCTGATGGATTCACTGCTGAATTCTACAAGAAATTTAGAGAAGACCTAACACCACTTCTTCTCAAACTCTTTAATGAAACTGAAAAGGAAGCAATACTTCCACATTCATTCCTGGAAGCAAACATTACTCTGATACTAAAACCAAAGAAGGACCCAACTAAGAAAGAGAACTAGACGCCAGTCTCTCTAATAAACATTGATACAAAAATCCTCAATAAGATACTGGCAAACACACTGCAGCAAATCATCAAGAAGACCAAGTGGGATTCATCCCAGGGATGCATCCCAGGGATGAAGACCAAGTGGGATTCATCCCAGGGATGCAGGGATGGCTCAACATACATAAACCCATAAATGCAATACACCATATTAACAAAGCCAAGGACCATATTAACAAAGCCAAGGACAAAAATCATATGTTCATCTCAATAGATGCAGAAAAAGCTTTTGACAAAGTCCAGCACCCATTCATGATAAAAACCCTACAGAAAATTGGAATAGATGGTCTTTATCTCAATCTGATAAAAGCCATCTAGGACAAACCAATAGCCAACATCATACTACATGGACAAAAACTGAAAGCTTTCGCTAAAATCAGAAACAAGGCAAGGATGTCCATTGTCTCCACCCTTATTCAATATAGTCCTTGAAACTTTAGCTGCAGCAATTAGACAAGAGAAAGAAATAAAAGGAATAAAGATAGGAAAGGAAGAAGTTAACCTATCATTTTTTGCAGATGACATAATACTCTACTTAGAAGACCCCAAAAACTCCACCAAAAGACTTCTAGATTTATTAAGCAAATTCAGTAACATAGCTGGTTACAAAGTCAACACTCAAAAATCAACAACTTTCCTGTACATGAATAACAAACTTACCAAGACACAAATCAGGTAAACAATACCTTTTACAACAGCATCCAAAAAAATGAAGTACTTAGGAATCAATCTTTTGAAAAATGTAAAAGACAGAACTCTACATTGAAAATTACAGAACTCTGAAAAATGAGACTGAAGAGGATATTAGAAAATGGAGAGATATCCCATGCTCTTGGGTAAAAAGAACCAAGATAATGAAAATGGCCATACTTCCAAAACTGTTATAGATTCAGTTCAATCCCAATCAAAATTCCAATAGCATATTATTATAACCCCAAATATTGTGTACAGTCATCCAAGTATTGTAATCCTCTTTCTAGTTTTCCTCACAATCCAAAAAGTTATAATTGTAATCCCATTGAGATATTACTGGGATCCCAGCAAGTTAATTCCAATCTACCACCTCCAATGCAACCCACGCCGAGAGTAACGACACCAAGACACATTCCAAGTGAAGGGCAGCCAAGGAGTCCTAAATCCAATCCCTGCGAGGATGCTCGGACAAAGGCCCTGATCCTAGGCCTCTCCCAGAAGTTATTATCTTGTGAAGAAGGGGGGTGGCTCAGGAATGAGTGACAGTGAGGATGGCGGGAACTACATGAGTAACTTGAGCTGGCTGGTCAGGTGGAGAGAAAAGCATCTCTGCAAAACACAAAGATAAAGATACGCAGAAGGATCGGTTCACATAATCCCATTAAGGTAGCAACTAAATTGTTTTAGGAGGCTATTGCTTCTGTTTTTGATATGTAAACTTTTGTGCCCTGGGGAGTTATAGCCTCTTTACCTTAAAGCTCATACCCAGTTGATATTTCCGGAGCTCTTAGCTCTAACGTCCTGCTGTGCTCATACCCTTTATGGAGAACACTATGCCAGGAAACAGAAGACTGTCCGCTTTAGAGATTACATATCAGTACTTCGGCTAGCCTTATTTGCAATGATTAGAGCCAATTAAAGAGAGAAAAAAATACCATAGCCAGCTCTCCACATATCAGTATAAAAAAATAAATCTCCAAATAATTAAAGTTGCAGCAATTGTTTTGTATTCAAGGGGAACCACTGGAGTTGTCTCCCACAGCATATCTCACAGAATTAGAGAAAACAATCCTAAAATTCATCTGGAACCAGAAGAGACCTAGAATAGTCATGGCAAACCTGGGCAATAAAGACAAGATGGAGGCATCACAATCCCTGACTTGAAATTATACTATAAGCCTACTGTGATTAAAGAAACAAACTGTAGTAGTAACAAAAAAAAATCAATGGAACAAACTAGAAGATTCAGAAACAACTTCCAGACACACTAAGTTACCTTATCTTTGACAAAGGTGCCAAACACATTCACTGGCAGAAAGATAGCCTCTTTAACAAACAGTGCTGCAAAAAATGGCTCTACACATGCTGAAGATTAAAACTGGGCTCATATCTTTCACCACCTACTAAGCTAAAATCAGAATGGATCAAAGATCTTAATATTAAAATAGAAACATTAAATCTTCTAGAAGATAGAGTAGGTAAAACTCTTGAAAACATTGATGTAGGCAAAGATTTTATGAACACAACCCAGATTTCCCAGGAACTATCACAAAATATCAACAACTGGGATCTTACCCTACTTAAAAACTGCTGCACAGCAAGAGAAACCACCAACAGGGTGAAGAGACAAGCCACAATGTGGGAGAAAATGTTGACTAGTTGTTCCTCAGGATGTTATTGTCAGGAACATATGAAGAACTCAAAAAAATCAGTCCTCCTAGATTTAAAAAGACCCAATCCAAAAATGGGCATCTGAGATACACACATCTCAGATGAAGAAATACAAATAGCAAATAAATACATAAAAAACATTCAACATCACTGGTCATTCAAGAGATGCAAATTAAAACAATATTGAGATTCCACCTCTCTCCATAAAGAATGGCTACCAATAAATCAAGCAATAACAAATGTTGGAGTGGATGTGGGGAAAAAGGAACCTTTCTTCACTGTTGGTGTGAATGCAGACTGCTGCAACCACTGTGGAAATCAGTGTGGAGATTCCTCAAAAAAGTAGGACTAGAGGTCCCATTCAGCCCAACTATTCCCCTTATGGGTATCTTCCCAAAAGAATTTAAAACATCATATCACAGTGTTATGTGTGCACCCATGTTTATAGCAGCACAGTTTGTAATAGCCAGATCTTAGAAACAACCTAAATGCCTATCAACTCAGGAATAGATAAAAAAGATGTAGCACTTTTATAGAACAGAGTACTGCTCAGCCATAAAGGAGGATAAACTGAAGACTTTTATAGCTAAATGGATACAATTTGAGAATATACTCATTAGTGAAATGAATAAGACACACATGTTGAAATACTGCATTGCTTCATCAGTGAAAGAAGCTAAAAGAAAAAACATATGTATATGTGTATGGAAATTATATAAAAAAATAGTTAAGGTAGTTATACTAGTGATTGCTCTGAGTTCACTGAAGAGAAAAATTTGTGCTGGTACTGTTCAGACAATTGAATGCAAATGTTTTGTACTCTGGGTGAATGACTTGGGGATGCCAATGTGCAATATATGTTCAATTGTTGCACTCTGATTGACGTGCTTTGAAATTTTGTTGTTGTTTTTTTCTCTTTTTTTTCTTTTTATCCTTGAAATAAAATGGATTTGGAAAAAAAAATTTTTTTAATGGCTTAAGATGTAACTCAGCACTCCCTGCATTTAATTCCCAGTAACACACACCCACGCACAAATTCTACACTCAAATCTACTTATTTAAGAAATTATTCTTTGATTGAGACAATAAAAGAATCTATATTATGATTTCAAAAGTGCCTACTTAAGGGCTGGGGATTTAGCTCAGCGGCATAAGCGCCTGCTTTGCAAGCATGTGGTCGTGAGTTCAATCCCTGGTACCAAAAAGAAAAGTGCCTACTTAATCCTTTAGTCATCAAAAATGTTTTATCAATTAGTATTTTTTGTCATGTCAAACTCAGTAATTAAAATAAATCTAAGAAACCTACAAATGAATATAATTCATCAAAGTTCTACTTTAATAGTCCCATAAAATTTCACTGTATGTTAAATGTTGTGTTCTTACAATTTCAAGCACAAGAATGGTAAACTGATAAAGGTTAAACATGGAGTTTGTAATATGAAATCAATGTAAAAATTCAAACTCAAATTTTAACATTGAAAGGAAAATAAATTGTACCTCTGCATTGTGCTTAGTTGTCATTTCTAATTTTTCTTTCTTAGCCCGATGGAGTTTCTTTCTAAGATCAGCAGTAATATCCAAGTCTGTTTCACTTTTAATGATTTGTTTTACATCTGAGGAGGCATTCTTCAACCTAGAAAACAAGATCATAATATAATATAATTCTCATAAAATATAATTCATAGCATTTCTGATATTTCTGATAGTTTATTTTTTAAAAATAGGGAAAATAATAAGGTCCTTGACTTAAAATTACAATCTAGTAAAAGATATTCATTGCAAAAGTTAGATAGAAACTCAAAATAGTGTATTATTAGTAATAAATCTGGGAATCCACAATATAATTCAAAATAGGTATTTTTTATGGCTGTGTCTAGATGTCCCCCAAAGCCTCAGGCAGTCATAGGGGGGCCTTTTTCAGACATGCCTGGATCTAGAGTGTGGGACCCTGGGATTGATTCATGTTCAGTGCTATGATCAAGGGCACTAGGATTAAGAGTGTGAATGCTGCCTGGTCAAAGTAGCCTGGGTAAGATAGAAGGGATAGAAAGAGCTGCAGTCGTCCTTTGTTGCTCTTGTCACCTTCTAACCACCATGAGTTCTTTCTCCTCTGTGATGCACCTTTGCCATGCCACGCTGCTTTGGAGCCAGCCATTGATGGAATGAAACCAGTATAAACTGTGAGCCAAATAAACCTTTCCTTCCTTAACTTGTGGATGTTAGGTATTTTGTCTCAGCAATAAGAAAGTAACTTAAGACAGAATTTAAACTATCTAATATCACAAGCACAGTAGTTTTGAAAGAGATGAAATTGACTTATTTCTTTTTAATTAATATATTTTCAGACACATATGTAAATATATTGTCTCAATAATGTGAGAAACTGAAACAATACATATTACACAATGTATATACCATTGTTTCTCCCTAATTATTATTTTGAAATTTTATTTTTTCTCTTTAAAATGAAATACACTTGAAAAAAAATTAATATTTTACTTGCTATAAATGTAATACATACTACAAAAGAAATGTATACATTCAAAAATGCAAATTTCTGCTTTATAATAGCAGACTAACACTCTTCCTGCCCCCACCATAAAATTAAAACAACAGCAAACAGAATACACAAATAGAAACCCACAGAAAGAAAGAAAGAAAGAAAGAAAGAAAGAAAGAAAGAAAGAAAGAAAGAAAGAAAGAAAGAAAGAAAATGAGACAATTCCAATGAAATACTGTACCAGAAGCTGGAGAGCAGCTAAGTAAGTTACCTAACTTAAGTAAGACAGCTAAATCGAAAGCAAGCAGTGGGAAAAACAACCTGATTTACATCAGAGCCCCAAAAAGTAATTAGTAACACTTTGGGAAATGGATGTGAATGTGGAACAGAAAATTGAAAGATCTTCAGATCCTCTACCTCATCTCTTTCCCACAAGAGGAAACTGTGTCAAAGAGAAGCTAAGTGATTTGCCCAAATTCACAGGAACCTGTGAGAGAGAATTCATATCCTTGCATCCTGCTCTCATGGTGTGTCCTCAACTTCTACATCATAGTGCCTCTCTGGAAGAAGTAAATTAAGAAAGGGAAACATTTTTTAAATTCTATATTCTAAATGATATGAGCTTTAAACCAAACAAAGTACATGTAAATTTGAGAAAACAGAGGACAAAAGAGTTCCTTTAAATTCAAGACAGAAATAAATTAGTTTTATATAAAGGATTAAAATATGTTTGGAATCTGACCTCGCTAGTAAAAATGCCAGCTAGTACAAAGACTGAAACATAAGGATCTCTAGTCAAAGGCTGGCCTAGGCAACTTAGCAAGGCCCTGTCTCAAAATGTAGAAGAGAGTGGAAGGATTGGCATGTAGCTCAATGCTACTGACACTTCTGGATTAATCCCTAGTACAAAAGGGAAAGAGAGAAGAAAGGGAGAAAGTGGGAGGGAGAAATCTGTTTGGCACCATTTCTCAGCAGAAATACTGAAAATTAGAAAACAATGCTGCAAAGCCTATGAAAATTCCAAAAATTTCCAGTTTTTAAAGACTATTTCAGATCTACAGAACTTCAAAATATTTACCTCTGAGGAACTTTCTCAAGAGGCTAATAGAGGATTTGCTCCACCACAATAGGGCCCTAAACTGAGAAAGATAAGAGACCAAACAATTAGAGTATACCACACTAGAAAACAGCAAAGAATCTCTAGGGAAGGATGAAAGGAAACACTAAACTGACACTTGTGCAACAAAGTACAGTACATAAAAGGAAATTTGTGCCTACTGGACAAGCAGTCTGTAGGAATGTCTTTTTTAAGAAATGATGACACAAAACAATTGGATACTTCAAGTATCTGAGCATAATGAAAGATCTGTACAACTTTGTTTAGAGCACAAAATTGAATTCCATGGTAAGTTCATAGAAGCTAGGCAAACCAAAAATAATAATAATAATAAAATAATAAACTATTAAATCCAAGGAAAATAAAATGCATAAGAAAAAAGCTGTTATTAAATTAAATACTACTCCATGGCTCAGCTGAAAGTTTTTATAATTATAATACTAGTCCCTGACTTATGAACAAGTTAAGCTCAGGGAGGACGTTTATAAATTAGGTTCATTCGTAAGTTCAATAAAGTGAGTGATACATGCCTCTGACACAAATATACAATGTAAAGAATAAAAATCAAATACACACACAAAAATACAGTAAGTCTCTGACTGTATGATATTACTATACAGTACTGCAGAACAGAATAAGCACACAGCAGCACAACTGTGACAATGTCCTGCAGACATGTGAACTGCTTCCAAGAACATCTACTCATGCTCATAAGGTGCAGTCTGTTCATCTGTACAAGTTCACAATTCAAATATTTGTAAGTTGGAACTTGCTGTAATATGGATACCAAAAAAAAATCAAGATTATAATATCACTAAAAGCAAAGAAAATAGGAAAGGAGACAAGCATGAATGAGAACTATACTATGATCTTTTATAGTGGAATCCAGTAACTACATTCAAATTGAAAAGTCAAATAATAACATGAAAAATAAGTCTGTCAAGACATAGAGAGTTGACATGATTTGACAAAAAAATTCATGAACCAATAAAATCCAGATTAGACTTTGGGTTGAGGCCTTTGTTCCAATGAACCTTCACCTTGGCCAGGTTTAGATCTCCTTGGGTCCTCATGACTAAAACATACCTTAGTGTCTTTATTCTCACCATGGATTACACTGGAAATGTTAGACTGAAATTAACTCGCTAGAATTCCAGTAACTTTTCCATGGGATTACAAATATAAACTTCCTGAACCACCACAAGGACAAGAAAGGGCTCACTATACCTATACCATCATTATACATTGTTTTTCTACTGATAGGGGTACCACAGTCACAGCTCATATTGGTTCTTATGGTATGTAAATATCTGGATTGTCTCTTATTATTATTACTGACTTCTCTGTCATTGCCAGTGGTGAAATAGTTGTTGCTGTTAATTGGTTTTTAGTGTTTACTAATATCTAGTCTGCAGTTCATTTTCCCCTCTCTGTGTGTTGTTGGCAATCAAGTCTCCAGAAGAAAATTAGACACTAATACAGAAGACCCTCAAATATTATGATGAGTAGGTTGAAGAGGGGTATAGATGACTTCCAGGAAGAAGGCAGAGTGGTGAGCAGCAGAAAAAAGGTCTCTCGGAGATGTGCTGTCCAGACTCTGGGAAGTAGCAACCTGAGGAAAAGAAGAAGAAAGGAAGTGGGCTCGCCGGACCCAGGAAGGATCTGGTGTGAAAACTGAAGCCCACAGGAAGAGTGAAGAGAGAGACCTGAACAGTGAAGGCGGCAGTGGCAAATGGCACCTTCTGCCTGAGCCCAGACTCACTGTGTGAGTGGCATGAACATGTGAGACACATGGTAAATACTGCCAAACTCAGAGGCCCCCATGAAGAAGGGACTACTGCAGAGGAACAGTGGACACAGCACACTGGCAGTGGCTGGTGAGTTATTTGGGTTCAGATATCACCCAGCAGAGGGCGAGTGGCTGGTAGCTATCTTGAAGAGGAGCCAATTGTGCTTAGATCTCAGAACAGCTGCAGACTAATTCCATCTAGCAGTACCCAGTATCAAGGAGAGGCTGCTGAGTTCAAATAGGCAGGAGGTTCAGACCAGCAAGGAGTCAAGTTCAAGCTGGCAAGAGGTGCCCAAAGTGTTGCTGGCTAAATGATCACATTCCAGCTTCACAGCCAGAAACAAGCCTGAACTTTAGTGGAACTGAAGATGCAGCCTTGCTAGGATTACACAGGACCCCCATAAAGCTACATCTGGCTTGCTGGGATTAATAAACTCAGATCTTCCCACACTGTCTACACTGACAGCAGAGACACACTTTGAAATGGACCTTTTTTATCCTATTTTCTTCATTTTTTCTTTTTCTTTCATTTTTGTTTTCTTTCATTGTTCTTGTTTTTATATGAATGTAAATATTGTTTCTTTTTTTTTTTTTTTTTGGTACTGGGGATCAAACTCACGACCTCGCACTTGCCAGGCAGGCACTTAAGCCACTGAGCTAAATCCCCAGCCGTAAATATTGTTTCTAAGTATTTTGTTGTTGATATTCTATACTTGCTTTTCTTTCTTCTCCTTTTCCCTCCAATCTTCTTTACCAGTTTCCCAAAGATTGCATAATTTTCCTCTGTCCTCCAGACTTACTTCTTTTTTAAAAAAAAAATTTTTAAAGAAAAAGGTCAGAAAAGAAAAACAGAAAGCAAAAGAGATAAACAACATCAAACTCAAAACAATAACAATATAGGTTTTCAAAATAGAATGAAAGAAATTTAACAATGATTGTTATATTGCATATGGTTCTTTTTTTCAAAGAAGAAAAGAAAATTAAAGAAAATAGAAAAACAGGAAAAAAAGGTAGAACAATACTGAATTCAAAAAAATTAACATCATAAAATCACTAGTTGATACATTACTCATTGTCATCTTTAAAAAATAGTTCACAAAATCAAAGTATAAATAGTAGCTAGACACTCAAACACTGAAAGTGCAAATCCTTCTGTTCAATGTGCCAACAGAAATTCAGTACTATAGTCCTCTATCTTACACACTATACATACTTTCATACCCGTTAGAGCCCTTTCCTTCCCTTTCACTTTCACAATATCTATTATACTTTTTGGATCTCATTATTCTGTCAGTTTTTATTATTTTTTTACACTAGACAGCAATGTGATAGATATCCTGTATCTAGAAAATTTCTTTCTTTCTTTTTTTAATTTTAAAGAGAAACAAAAGCAAAACAAAAAAGGGTAGAAATAATACAGAATTTCAAAAAAAATAAACAGTAAGAACTAACTAGATGATAAATTACATACTGTCATCTTACAAATAGTTATTCAAGTTACAAAATTAAAGCATACAAAGTGGACATTCAGTGAGACTGCAAACAGTTCTGTTCAATGATCTAACAAAAACTTAATAATATGGCTATCTATCTTACACACTTAAACATACATGCATTTATATCCTTTAGAGCACTTTTTTTCTTCTCTTTTTTACAATACCAATTACACATTTTGGGTTTTATTACTCCTACATTTCTTATTACTTTTTACACTAGAGACACAATGTGGTATTTATCAATATGATTCTTATTTATTTCACTTATGAGGATAGTCTCAAGTTGCCTCCATTTCAATATGAAGACCTCAAGATCATCCTTTTCATAGCTGAGTAATATTCCATTATATAAAAATATGACATCTTTTTCATCCACTCTGCAGTTGATAGGCATTTTGGTTGTTTCCAAGATTTAGCTATCACAAATTGTGCTTCTATGAACATGGGTGCACATATATCTCTGTGACATGACCTTTTCAATTCTTCTGAGACAATATGCAGGAGGGGAATAGCTGGGTTGAATGGAACCTCTGATCCTAGTTTTTTGAGGAATCTCCATAATGCTTTCCACAGTGGTTGCACCAGTCTGCACTCCCACCAAAAGTGGAGAAGTGTTCCTTTTTCCCCACATCCTCGTCAACATTTGTTATCAGTTGTTTTCTTGATGGCAGCCATTCTTTACAGGATGAGAT